>JAQIWH010000148.1:0-68806 GCA_034695005.1 Cryptops parisi
AAATAAAAGATATATATTTAATTAGGGGGAGGCGCCATTGCAAGCTAACCCCGATGGGGAGGAATACTGTAGAAAAGATTGGGAACCGCTGGTTTAAAGAATAACGATGTAAGTGGTAAATAATTATATGCCGTTTTTCCATCTAGCTCCTCATTTGAGTTTTTTTGGAATAGCCTTAATCCAGTTAACACCATCATCAAAATACTTATTGAATAATTTGGATGTTCGTCAAGTTATGATAATGAAAGCTACGAGTGAAGAAACTGATTCCAAATGTGAACGAACCCCATTACCTCAACATTGACTCGGGGATAGTCAGGATTCACTGGTAACCACGTGCTCGAACCATTCGTAAAACCACCAAACTTGTCCGTGCTCCATTGCATCGGTGTTCTTTCTGGATCACGGCTTACATTTTTGTAGCCATCCTACAATCACGCCTATTCTAAAATAAATGTCAACTACACAAAGGATTTATTTTCCATGTCACTTACTGGTCCAGCCCATCTACCAAAAGGGTCTTGCGTGTCATTCCAAGAAATATCTCCGTCTACCATTCCAATTTCTTCTCCATAGTAAGTCACTGGAGTTCCTTTCATCAATAAAGTGATCATATGCAAGGAATCAACTAACTCCACATCAGTCTTAGACGTCACTCGGGATTGATCGTGATTACCCAACTTGAAGGGCAAAAAATGTAAATAAATCTACAATCACTCACTACTTACATAATAAGTATTAAACACCACTTAAGCTTACTAGCCAGTTTGGCCATTTTCCAGGAGTCAAGTTTTCCAGCCAGTTCTGTATGATGTCTTGCACTTGTTCAGCAGTAATACCTTTTCTTAGGGCCAACAAATCAAAGTTGAATGGCATGTCGGCTAAAGGATGATCATCAGTACCGAAATAGGGCCATTGTTCTTGAATCGTGCCCCCAACTTCGACCATCACCACTCTACACAGGAAAAAGAAAAGCAAATTAAATTGACTTTTAAGCAGAATCCCAGTACACGTGACATACAAACCTATGGAATCCGTCCTTTTCTTTAAACTCGTCAAATAGTTCTCGCCATTCACTTAAAACATCGTAGGTTTCTGGTAAATTGACGGTCAAGTTGTGGACGAGATAATCATACTCATTCTGATTTTGTTGTAAAATTATTGACACGCACAAAAATATATAGCTAATATTTAAATAATGATTTTATTTATATAAGCTTAAGATTACCGGGTTGACAAGACGTCCAGAAGGCACTTCATCACGCAACTGTTCATCTTCAAACAAGAACTTGAGGGCATCGATGCGAAAACCCCCAACTCCTTGTTCCAACCAAAATCTTACCACGTCCTGCGAAAAAACAATCTTTATAACGGGAGTTTCTTTATGTAAATTCTAAAATTGATTACCTTCATTTCCTTTCGAACATCTTGGTTGCGGTAGTTTAAATCTGGTTGCTCTTTCAGGAACTGGTGTAAGTAAAACTGCTGCCTCGTAGGACACCATTCCCAAGCAGAATCACCGAAAACACTAATCTAACGTTTTTCGATAATAAGAATCTACGAATGCGACAAGTGTCATTGAATTTGATCGACTTGCCCAGTTATTGGGACGTTCCGTGCCATGGGGGCCTTTGCCATCCACCCAGATATAAAAATCGCTATAGGGTGCGATTCTGTTACGACTCTTTTCAAACCATTCGTGTTTATCGCTGGTATGGTTGGGAACGAAATCCACAACAACATATATTCCTATTTAAATAGTCATCCTATTATACACTATTCTAACTTGTTTTAGTATTTTAAAAATAGGCAGAAGAGCATGCCTCGCTTTTTAAATTCTTCCGTTAATTCTTTAAAATCGTCCAGTGTTCCAAATATAGGATCGACCTGTGTGTAATCCTGAACATCATAACCAAAGTCCTTCATCGGCGACTTGACGAAAGGACTTATCCACACACCGCCAATTCCCAGATCCGCTATATAATTAGCTTTCAGCGTGATTCCTACAACCCATACAATGAAATTTTGCCTTTAAAAAATTTATTTTTATAATTTAGTACTACAGTAACTTTGATCTTTATCTGTCATGTATAAGTATTGTACTGTGCTGTTAAATTTGGTATTTTGTAAAAATGATTTTTTTTTTTTTTGCACATACCTTTCAAGTCTCCTATTCCATCACCATTGCTATCATAGAAAGAACGAGAATAAACTTGATAAAAACTTGCTTTTTGCCACCATTCGAGATGCGACTGGCCCTGGTCCACCAAATGGGACAAAAGCACCGTCAACGAAGTGATCATTAACCCCAGCGAGTTCATGACGTCCGTAAGATGGAACAATAGCAGCGAGGTTGTTGGGGTTTAACTTAGCTTCATATAGTCTATGACATGCTGCTTACAGCATACTGTACATTTCCAAAATTCACGTGATTAGAACATTTAATCAGCTTTTTCATTTTTTATTTTTCCAAATGCAACGATAAACTTGACACCAAGTAGGAAGAGAAAAAATATTTTATCTTGACCAGCCGATTTTATTTTACGTTATCTCTTTAACAATAATAAATAAATAAATAAATAAATAAATGTGTTCGAACAAGTCGTACACACTGATTAGGCTACAACTTTCCATACAGGTTTGGTTTGATTTGTTTTTCACGTGATCCTGATAATGAAATGTTTATGTTTTTGTTTTTTTTAAAAACAATTCAAGAAATTTTCTCTCGAAATTTCACTAATCACGATGATGCGTAAAATGACAAGTTATCAGATTTCACCTACCGTAGTGGTTTGGTTAACATGGCTAACGTGCATCTGGTAACCGTTTAACTTGTTTTCATTTAGCAGGCTTTGGCGGTTATTTCAAATTTTTATTGCATTTTTAATAACTAAAAGTAAAGACACGAAAGAATAATAGTTTCGTATTTTTTTTCGTTTAACTACAGGTGCGTGACATTTGTACCGGTAACACAATGGTAAGGATGACACACTTTCACCCCATCGAAAGTCATCTTACCTACCGGGTGGACCGAAAAAACTGTCACCAATTTTCAAAAGCTAAACGAAAATGAAAATGATTACACAATAGCTCAATTCGATATCTTTCCAATGAGATATAATCTTAGGCTGGCTATGGCTCTCATAGTTTGGTCGCAATGGCCACACGAAAAAAAAAAGTATCCTCAAAAAAGTTGTAAAATTATCATTTCATTATTTGTACTTGTGTAGTTTTTATGTCTTGATGCATGATTGCAAAAGCACATTTTTTGTCAGGTTTGGTCTGTAAATCTGCATCAAAAAAGCCGGATGATGGTCGTATCGTATCACAAATTTAAGCAAAAAATGCATCGGTTGAACACTCATTTTTTGCTGAACTCTTCTTGTATTTTTAAAACCATTTTACCACTTTGTTAAGGGTATTTTTTTCGTACGGCCATTGCGACTAAATTATGGAAACCATAGCATAGAATTATATATCATTGGAAAAATATCGAATTGAGCTTTCGTGTAATAGTTTTAATTTTCGTCTGACTTAAGCGGTTCATTAGAAACCGATAAGTGAAAATTAGTGAATTTTTTTTTATCTATCCTGTATATGTATGATAATTATGATAACAAAATATATCAATAATCCTCCTAGTTTTTAGTCTTTTTTGGTGAGTAAAGAAGTATTTGTCTCCATGGAACACGTTCTTTATAACAAAACACTAGGCTAACTAACTCGATTCATTTTGATTATCTATCACAGCTGTATCCATTCATTCATTCAGTATGTTGTAAGTTCTAAAAATGACAACAAATTATACTAAATGGAAATTTCCTCCAATTTTAATGTGCCTACTTTTGCATATCATTGCAAAGGTAGATTGGGAGCAAGGCTTGAAACACGGTTACATCTAAGTGAACATTAAATAAACATTTAAAATAATTAAAGTTATGTTATTAAAAAATTAAAATTGAAATTAAGACCGTAAACATTGGGTTGTTCGTTCGGCAAGGTTTCTTCTGTTTTCTGAATATTAACTTTGTCTAGAATTTAGCCGATATTCAAGTATAGAATATGTTGGTGATTTTTGTCTCTTTCGGGTGAATTCAAACAAAATTGAAATAAATAGACAGTATTCTGTACTTTAAACTGGACACTTGGACTTATCGAACAACTCAATCGGCTGAATTTGAGTTCTGGCAAATTGACCACTACTGGTTATTGATAAGAATTCAATATTTTAACTAAAAGCTTGTCAGCAAAATAAAATACCTTTGCGGCATGTTATAATAAAATGAAAAGTTAACGTACAAAAGATTTTATTGTCAACTGTTGTCAATATACTGCCAACACTTTTATAAAGCTTGGTAGCATTGAATTGGTACTGATGAGAGGAAAAAACGAATGTGTTCGATGTCGATGGGTCTCCAAAATAAATAAGTCCATTTACAGTTGGTATGGTCTATAAATGGAACACAAATTGACACTCTGCCATGTCGAAAGACAAGGTCTCAAACTTGGAGAAATACTAGACATTGCTGCCATGCCACCAGAGACAGCTGTAGGTTTTCTTTCTTATTTTACCAACAGATCCAATTCAAATGCTATTTTTATTTGTTGCTCTTTCGAATAACCTAAGGCCATCGGAATGAACGTTTGCAAGTGCGTGTCAAATGTTAAAAAAACAAAAAAACACATTGTCAACATGCACTTAGTTCCATCGGATAAACAGAATTTATAATTCATTATAAGTTTTCCATGTACTACTGTAATTATCACGTGGAATTAAAATAACTACGATAGTAGGAACATTAACATGATAAAAAACAGGAAATTAAAACTCAACAAACAACAATTTTCAAAAACTGTACAATACAAAAAAGCAATTTGTTTCAAAGAAATTCAAAACTCATAAAAATTTAATCATAAATGGTGTAATAGCATTATGACACAAAAGTTTTGCAAAGCTTCTGTTTAATAGGCTACCTATCATCTTCGGGTGAATTGCTGAAACGTGGTTTTAAAACATGAAAAAATGTAATCACGCTGTACATTATAAATGCTTACATTTCATATAAAATTCAACTCCCGTTTAATGCATGTTACATAAATAAATGAATAATAACGACGACGACTCAGCTCTCAAAACACGAAACCAATTAAGTATTAGCTACATTAATGAATGGCTATGCAACAACCATTAGTGACCCCACGCAGGTTCGAATTGTAGTACAACACCCTGCATCGGGCCCAATCGGATGTCGTCTAAATCAACGACCTCATTGAGGGTTCCCAATGGTGAATCACCGGGAACATTTTGACTGTTCACTTTCACTGTGCCCCGCAGCGGAAAAACGAAATCTTGCACACTCTGCTTTCTCAAATCAACTTGTTCAGGGTCCGATCCAAAATTGACGATAACGATGTAAGCCGAATATCCTCTGGTAGCACGAACAAACGTCAAGACTGATTTCGTGGTGTATGGGAAATAAACCTTTCCTTCCACGAACACCATTTCCTTTCGCAATTCAGACAGGCGCTTATAGGTATTCAAATGCGAACGGGGTTCAGTTCGTTGTTTCTAGGAAATAAACCAGACACAACGAATCAAAAAAATGATTTGATTGTCCAACCTGAGGGGATAAATTTGTTTGGACCTATGACATGGGCTACGCTACTTCACAACTGTAAAGAGTACCAAACGGGAAATCTTCACTCATATGAAATAAATGGTAGAAAAGCCTCTAATGAAGTAGCCGAAACTGTTCAATGTGTCGTCGTCCCTGGTAAATTAAATATTTCTAGCACACTATTATAAACTGTATGTGATTAGAAGAATTCTGTATAATCACCAAGTACTTCACGGTAGCCTAGCTTACTTGTAGGGTTGTTCATATTTTGTAATAGGAAATGACAACATTTCTACTTCTTCCTCGTTAGAACGAACTTCAAACTATAGCTTAGTACTGTAGTATAGAACAACAATAGCTGGTGCAAACTGCCAACGTTCATCATAAAACCTGGTGATCAGAGCATTCACCTCTGACGGGAGTGGCCCAGGTTCGCCTTCCACTCGTGCCATGTGGATTCAGCTTAAGGCAGGTTTTCTCGGGGTTCATAAAGCCCTATCTATCTATTCCGACCTCATCATTCCTGTACTTTGATTTAATGAAGTCTGAGGGCCAACACACTCGTATGTCCAGTCGGTGCCCTCGTAAAAAAAAAAACCAAGTAGGCTACCTACTGTACCTATCTTGGTGATAAAATATTTTATGTATAATCAATTTTTAAGTAAAATTATCATTTAAGCTTGAGAAACAACATTGCAATATGATAACTACCTCAACATTGATTTGCGGATAGTCAGGGTTCACTGGTAGCCATGTACTAGACCCATTGGTGAAACCAGCCAACTTGTCTGCATTCCATTGCATCGGTGTCCTTTCTGGATCACGGCTTACATTTTTGTATCCATCCTACAATCAATCATCAACGCCTACGTTCTAACATCAACCACACACTGCTATTCCGTGAGAGTTCAACCACTTACTGGTCCAGCCCATGTACCAGCAGGATCCTGTGTGTCATTCCAAGAAATATCCCCATCCACCATGCCTATTTCTTCTCCGTAGTAAGTCACTGGTTCCTTTCATCAACAACGTTATCATGTGAAAGGAATCGATCAACTCCACGTCGGTCTTGCTTGTTATGCGGTTTTGATCATGATTACCTAGCTGCAAATAAAACGGCTTAATACTGGCTTAATACATTAAAAATTCCATAAAAAATACTTACTTACCACCCAGTTGGGCCATTTTCCGGGAGGTAAATTGTCCAACCAGTCCTGCATAATTTCTTGAACTTTTTCAGCAGTGAAACCTTTTCTTAGCTCTAACAAGTCAAAGTTGAATGGCATATCGGCCAATGGGTGTTCGTCAGTACCGAAGTAGGGCCATAATTCTTTAACGGTGAGTCCAACAACTTCTACCATCACCACCCTACAATTAAAACACCGTTGAACTGTCTTTATCACCATCAGCATTGTCATGAAAAAGGCGCCACATTCGTTAATCGCCCGTTTTCCTGACGAACCCTGTACACCAACCTATGTAAACCGTCCTTTTCTTTAAACTCGTCACATATTTCTCGCCACTCACGCAAAACGTCATAAGTTTCTGGTAAATTAGTTGTTAAGTTGTGTTCAAGGTATTCGTATTCATTCTAAAAACAAACATCAACGTCATAATCATAATTGTGTTGAAAGAGTTTAATTGAAGGCTTGCCCAGAATAACGTTGTATGTTACAAATTTAATTTAATATTGGGATTATTATGAAAAACCATGCCTCATACTCTTGCATATAGATGAGCCTAGCTAGTGCCGCCAATGGACAAACTCATACCTACCTAAAACATACGTATATCACTTGGAAATTGATCTCCTAATTAATAGGTGACAAGACAATCAATGCGTTGCTGTCATTTACTCAAAACTAAAAATTGTTACATCCAACGTTATTCTGGGCAAGCCTTCCATTATTCTGTAATGAAATTCGGATTACTGGTTTAGCAGGATGTCCAGAAGGTACTTCATCACGCAATTGTTTATCTTCAAACAAAAACTTGAGGGCATCGATGCGAAACCCACCTACCCCTTGTTCCAACCAAAATCTTACAACGTCCTGCGAAAAACAAAATGACACATTTGTGGTATTTCCAATTGAGAAACAAAATGATACCAACAGTTAATTACCCTCATTTCCTTTCGAACGTCTTGATTACGGTAGTTCAAATCAGGTTGCTCTTTCAGGAACTGGTGTAGGTAAAACTGCTGTCTCGTGGGACACCATTGCCAAGCAGAATCACCGAAAACACTAATCTGTAGTTCAACGTCGTCTTGTATTAATTAATTAATAATCTAGATGAACTAGTAGCTCATCCATCACCCAACTTGCCCAGTTGTTTGGAGGTTCCGTGCCATTGGGACCTTTGCCCTCCACCCAGATGTAGAAATCGGTATAGGGTGCTGTTCGGTTACGACTTTTTTCGAACCATTCATGTTTATCGCTAGTATGGTTGGGAACAAAATCCATGACAATATAGATTCCTGAATAACAGTAATCAGGATGAAATAGCTATATTATTTATAAAACAAAAATCGGGGATGGCGGACGCACCTCGCTTTTTGAATTCTTCTGCTAATTCTTTAAAGTCTTCCAATGTGCCAAATATGGGATCAACCTGTTTGTAATCTTCGATGTCATAACCAAAATCTTTCATCGGAGATTTGAAGTAAGGACTTATCCACACACCACCAATTCCCAACTCTGATATATAATCAGCTTTCAATGCGATGCCTACAAGCGTAAAACATTTCTTGGTTGGAAATGCATTAATCGTTACACAACGGATGATTTTTGTCACTGAATCAAGGTCAGATTTTCTCAACTTGTTTGTTTAAATATAAAATCAATTACAAATAAATTTAAAATGACATGATATTGAAAAATTATTTATAAACAAGTTGACATATCCCTCTGAGTTCTTGATTCCATTATTGTTTACAAAACACAATCTTTCCACAACAATGATCATCTCTAGCACACTGTGGCATAGTAATTAATATTATAAGGGTGTTTTATCATCAACTTCCAGGGAGGGGAGGTCATTTTTCCAATGCGAAAAGTTCCGGAAAAATCGTGTCACGTCATATAGCGGCCCGAAATGCTGCTATGAGTGAGCTTCACGCAATACACACAGGATGGATTAGAAGAATTGCTACCCGCCCACCCACACGTGTGAGTATTGCGTGAAGCTCACCATAGCAGCATTTTCATCTAACAGGATTGTTTTTACGTGGGCAACATTTGGTTCTTTGGGACTAGAAGTTGATAATAGGAACTCTGAAACACCTACCTTTTAAGTCTCCAATTCCATCATCATTGCTGTCATAAAAAGAACGAGGGTAGATTTGATAAAAATTTGCTTTTTGCCACCATTCAAGACGTGACTGAGCTTGGTCCACCAGCACTGTCAAAAAAACTAAGCTTAACAACAGGTTCATGACATGGATCAAAATTGTAACTGTGTTCAACAGTGGTGAGGTTGTCAGCTTTAAATCATTTTCTACACCCGATAACAATACTTTCACGTGATAAGCATGGAGTGGAGAATCAGCTTATGTAATTTGCCAAATCTACAAAATAGTTTACCACCGGCAAACACAAATACGTAATGTGTTCAAAGTTACATAACTTTAAGTTTACTCCATTCTGTACGGTGTGGAGCACAGCATATTTTAAACACGGTCAGAAAGATAAATACCTACTGTAGTTAAATTATGTTCTTGCAAGACTTAGTTGATCAAAGTGATCATCCACCACTATACATCATTCATCCAAGTATTACATCACTACAATCCCAAATCTATGGCAGAATAGGGTTCGTTTGTGTTTTTCATTTGTTTATGTTTATCAATCAATGTTCTTCACGTGAATATGATAAATGAATTTCTTCTTAAATCACTGACGCAACAATGTCCTACAAAAGGTACTTCCAGGAAACGTCTAAGCAGCACAACAGATAATGAATGATGACATACGGATGTTATCTTTTTTGAGTATGCCATCTACTAATAAGCATTGTGACAAGCTTTTAATTTGTTTTGGCCAGTGATAAGCTAAAGCTGAACAAGGCACTTGTTGCGAGCTAGCTGTTGGTTAACTTTTCGTAGTTTGCTAGTGATTGTCAAGGTACATGTGATTTCATAATCCTGTGTTTTGACGCATTACATTTATTTATAATAAATTAAACCATGTCATTGTCATCCTAGTTATAGAGAACGTTATTTAGTTTTTCACTCAACAAGCTCCATGTTACTTTTAATAACGCTACATACAGTACTTTTAGTCGTTTCTAAGAAATTACCGACTGCCCCATTTCAACTATATCTTCAAATTCATTGGTACTTAATCTAATACGTATACAGTATATGTGGTTGATAAGACTGTAATTATTTCTACAATCGAAAATCAACCAACCGTAAGTGACGACGAATAGCAAACTAGCTAATGGTTGCACGCGTGTCGAAAGGGTGAAAGCATAAATAAATAAATAAATAAATAAGAGCAAAACAAAAGCAAAAATAGAGCCAACGAAAGTAAAAACCAGCCAATAGAATAGGGAAGAACTCGTATCATGTCATGTCATAATAGTTGACACATTCGCTCTTATTGATTTCCCCTATCGGCTCGATACTCTATCCAACATTCGAGTAGATAGATACCACCGTAGAATGTGCGTTTATTATTTTTAAAGGTTAAGGGGAGAGTAAAACTGTCACAAGCTTTTGATTGTCGATGAGGCGTTCACGTGAAAAGAGTCCAAAGTTACTAATTTTGTCCTCTCTGCTTTCTTTAGTTGTAAATAGTTGGTTCGGTTTAGGCGGGAGCATTATTGATCTTTTCTTTTTCAAAGTAAACTCCCAAAAATGCTCTTTTTTGGCTACACTATGAAAGACTAGGGTAAGAGCGGTAAATTTGAATTTTTGAAATAATAAAGCTTTATTCCCGTGGATTTCTAATAAGCTTCCAAAGTAGTAAAGGAAATAGTGTAAGTTTTCAAACATGGTTGCTTATTTTTGGTAGCTTTATGGCATCCACTGGAAACAATACATTCTAAAATAGGTATCAATTCATCACTGATAATTTTGCTCCGAATAAAGCAAAGCCATTTTAGTGGCTTTATTTAATCACCTAATGAAACAGCAATACATACAACTATATAAGTGACTAACGATTCAAACTTAACAAAATTATCCAGCATTAAAAAAACACATACACATTACACATGCTTAGCTTATGGCTGTTTTTCGTGACCAACATTTTATTACTTATGACCGTTTCTTGTAATATTATAACAATAGAAACTCAACGTTTAAACTAAAAATGACAGTAATTTCAATTTATTCACAAATAAGTTAATTGCAAAAACGAATTACCTTCATCATCACAGCTGGACTTGTCTAGACACTCTTCTTCTTCCTCACGGGACAAATAGTCATTGTCAAATGACATTTCCGGTTTTAATGCGCAGTTTTGCAGGTTAGGTGAAGGTGAAGAAAAAGTGGCTTTGTAGTGAGAAGCGTTAAACGACAACGGAAAAAGTCTGTTGGTTTGTTGTATCTGAGTAAACATAAAACACATTTTTTTTCCTCTGCATAATGGGGGTGAACATCCGTAAAATAACAAATGAAAAAATCATCATTCTATATTTGTTTCTAGGAATTTATCAATAAATAAAAAAAAAAGCTACTTACAATTCGAGAATGACGGAGCCATCCTTAATTTCATCCTTTTCGAGAAAGGCAAAGCATTTAGTGCTTATTGATTGTTTTTGTGGCTTGTAATGTTGGAATTCAAAGAAAATGGAAAAACCTGTTTTAACCAAGACATCATTCATTCATTACCAGTTCACATTCTTCGTTTCGCATTGACATACAGTCTTGTAATTCAGTTTGAACAATATAATAAAAACATCCTCACCATCAGGTAAACTCTCTAGTGCATTCTGAATGTGAACGATGGTATCAAATAGGATGTAAGGATTGTCAATCTTCATGACGGGGGGTGTACTTTGAATGGGTGAAAGATCAATTCCGCAAGCATCTGGATATGCAGAAAATGATGTAGAATTAGAATAAATCAAAAGCCAAAGGTTTTAACGTGACTGAACTGGTATTTACCTTTAACGGAAACAGTGAAGAACGGATCTACAAAATGAAACGCGTTTTTTAGACCAATTTTTTCAATTCTTATAGTACAATACGTTTTCCCAGGTTCCGTTTTGGGATATGGCAATAAAGAACCTTGACATAGGGAATAATACAAAGAGAAACAATTAGGCTACTTATTAGTAACTCAATACGCGCTAAAGAAAGCTAGATGCAGCGAGGTATCAACAAGTTTTTAAGCCCTCCTCCCTCTAATGTTGGATAACGTCCAAGATGACATGATGCAATGCAAGCTGTATTATTAGCACTCTAAATACTTTTACAATCTATGGATTAGATAGATAGACCAATAGCTCATGTAGTTATGTTAGTTAATAACAATTAGTTTCATGTTATTGTTTAGGTAGGTGATAAAAATTATATTAATTTTTAACATGTCAATAAATTACACGTAGCACTCTAAATTTTTGTTTTTCTAATTAATATAAATGTTATGACACCCTGGCAGAATTCTTGGTCGATAGATAGATAGGAATCGTACCTTGTTGTAGAAGTTGCAATCCTGTTAATGGAAAATCATGAGTTCTGTCAAAAAAATAAATAAATTAATTAATTAATTAATTAAATCTATTAAACGCTACCTTCATTAAAATAGTTAATCACACCTACTGTGATAAATTCTGATTTTTACAAGTTTGGTTGACATGCACCTCGCTTTTATGATTACTACTAACTAAAGTTTCAAAACCTGCAAAAAAACATTTTTGAGAATATTCTTTTGTAAACTGTTCTTCAACAATTAACAATTTCAGTTACGATTATAATTACCAGCACCCAATTCCTGCAATTTATCCAAAGAAATCTCTTCCTTTCCACTGGGAAATTTCAAAGTTTGCACTCGCAAATCCAGTGCAAGAATAAGCTTACCAAAGACTTCCTATTAATGCAGGTTTAAATGAATACACTACATACATTAAGCAACTAAATTAAGAAATTCAAAACAAAACACAATGTCGTACCTTTTGATCTGAAGTGATGCTTGAACGAAACTCGGGACTGACAGTGGTGGTTGCAATACTTTTGGATAAACTAAATTAAATAAACTAATGTCAATAACTATAAAAACTATCTATCATCATTTTTAACTAAACCTCGAAACTTGTATTTCAGTTATTGAAATAGGGTCTCGCTAGTTTAAGAAACAACAAGTTGTCTCGTAGTTTAAGAAACAACTACCACTATTCCGATTGAAAATAATCATAATAATTTTGTTTTAAATCAATAAAATGTGTTAGTTAAAGCAATACATTGAATATGATGATCCGAGACAGTGTTTTGTTGCAGGTTGCTAGGCACTGCACTCACTCAATGACCCAAACTGACTGCTACGACTGAGGGATTTTGTCCTCAATTTTTCTTACGTTACGTACCACTGATATTGTTCAATAGCTTCCACTACTTGCCCCCATCGATCGAAGTCAGTTCCAGATGACAAGCATCGCTGCCATTCTGAAAAATATTTTTTGAGAGACTCCATCGTTCCTTCGCAACTTGGCTGTGCCCCACTGAGGGCTGACAGCCAAACGATCCGAATCAATCAATATAAATAAAGCAAGCTTACAACAAAATAAGTGCTGCCACCTCTATCTATGCTATTGCATGTCTGCACGTAAAGACAAATACCAATCCCCTGACAGAAAAGTGACCATGTCACCTCAACATGAACAACCGTAGAGTGCCAGTGATAGTTTAATTTTTACTTAGAACGTGCATCGATAAACTTTATTTATTTATTGTGTTCACTGAAGCCGGTGTGGACTCTGGCTAAGTCCTAGATGAACAGCAAAATTTTCTAAATTTTCCAAAAAAAACCATTTTAAACACGAACTTTTGAATTTGAATTTGAATTTATTTGGCGCTCAGATGAGCAAAGGTTACATCAAAGAAATTAACCTAACAAAATAGGCAACTTCAGTTTTGATTTAAACATTGATCGATCACTATCACATAAAATGGGGAGCTTCCTGAGACGGAAAGGAAGAGCGTTCCAATTGAGGGATGGAATGATATGCAACTTTGACATAAGCGGTATGTGGAGTGGTCTATCGCATTGTCATGGGACTTATTTCTACTTCTGTTACACTTAGGTTATTTCTCAAGGTAGTCCCAAAAGTCTTTTTTTTTTTAATATGATAGGGTAACTTTTTATTTCATTTTATTTAAAAGCAATTCAAACATGTTTTATTAACTTGGTGCATTTTTACAAAAAACAAGCGAAATTTGGTTGGAATTTGTTTTTAACTTGACCAGTTTGAAAAGAAAAAGTAAGGCAAAGGTTGTTGAAAATAATTTTAAAATGAATATGTTGTGTCCTGAAGAAAACGTTAAAAAACGATAACAGAAAAAAAAAAAACATTCTGAAATTTATTGTTGAAATTAAATTGTACCCCAAGCTTTTGTTTAAACGGCTGAAGCTAAAAATAAAAGTTGAACCAAATTCACCAAAGTCAGTAAAAATTGGGTAATTAAAAACTTTTGGAATTGCCTTTTAATAATGTAAAACTTTCGAAATCTATACACATTATCATCATCGATAGTAGGGATGGGATATTCGATATTCGAATTTTCGAATATTAGCACTTTTTTCGGTCATTCGAATACTAATGTAAAAATTACAATCATAATAGAGAAAAAATTTAGAAAAATGTGACTTACCAGGTAGGTAGACAGACGCACTCTCCTTGGCGACGTTTCGAGCCTGAGGTCCTTAGGTTCTTCCTCAAGCACAACTAAACTAGTTTTTATTTCCATAAAATCCACAAATCGACCAATATGGACCCCAATGATGGATTTTCTGGAAATAATTTTTTTTTTAGTTCGAACCTAAGAATGTCAGGTTCGAAACGTTGCCAAGAAGGAGTGGTGCGCCTACCCAGCAAGTCACTGTTCCTAAATTTTATTTCCATTATTAAAGTTTCTGATTTTATTTCAGATTGCCATTAAAGTGTTATTCTTTTTATTCAAGTGTGTGTTTTGTTTGTAATATTTTATTAGATGACGTATTCGAAATAGTCGTATTCGAGAAAATTAGGTATTCGTCCCACCTCTAATAGATAGAGTATCAATCTCAACAAACCCAACTTAAAACAGACGCCAACACTAACACCCCCTAATAGTCTAAATATACAATGGACCCTCGAAATCCGAACGGTTCGACTTACAACCAACTCGAGTTCAAAACAAAAATTCCCAAGGAAAAGGGTTCGGAATCAGACCCCCCCCCAAAAAAAAGGATTTGCCCATTGTGATGAAATGTAAAACTACATACGAATGTCCCGTCCTGTGTCAATAAAATAGACAGTGGCCATTGTCAATTCAATTGATTTTCAATTTTAGCTACATAAACTCTTAGATAACCCCGACTTTTTATTTACGCGATTTTCCTTCTTATACGAATTTGAATTTAAGCGATTTTGTTATTTTAGTTTTGATGCAAGGTTTTGATTTATGCGAATTTTTGTTTATAAAGTTCCCAATTTGTACGATTTTCAATTTATGCGATTTTTTTCAAACACGTAAGCACTTTTTATGCAACCGCCAACTTATGTTGGAAAAAGCATGTCGGCCCTGGCAGACCATGTCGTGCCACTTGGAATTTGTACCCATTGCATATTCCCATAAGACGTTCTACATCAAAATCAGGTGGTCCCTTTAAAAAATAAACAAAAACAACTAACACAAGACAGGTTTCTCTCCAAAGAAAACTGAACTCGTCATAATGTTAATAAACAAGATCGGAAGTGCCATGTTAATAAACAAGATTAACCGTTTTTATTGAGACTTGACAATTTAAACATTTGTCAAGTCTAATAGCGAACAAAAACGTTTTTTTGTAAAAATAAGTCAAGATAAAAACCTAAAAGAGCAAGGGCAGGTAACACCAAAATAAATAAAACTGGCATGAACAAGAAGGAGTCAAGTCACCCATACAGTCAGTACTGCAACATGCTGTCTATTTATTATACACCCACCATCATTCTATTTATAAATAAACTTTTCACTAACTTATGGATAACTGCAACTTGCTTCTGACAGAGTAATCTTGACTGTCTAAAAACTGTAGATAGGTTACGTAATAAAAATTCAAATTAAAACATTAAAATTAAAACTTTAATGTTTTTCCCCAACCTACAACAAAAGCAGTACACACCACAGAACTTGCTTGACTATGCTGTACAAGAACAAATGTTAAATATTTTATTATTCAAAATCTCAATAATTTAGACAAACTGGTATCGTCGTAACTAGTACAAATTATTTGGTTGATTATAAAAAACATAGCTCCTCCCTTCTTAACCCAAACTGGTTGAACAAAGTAAAGCAACCCCGCTCTCGTAAAAACTGTGTTCGTCTTGATCACGATCTATGTTCAGCTCAATGACAAAGAGCAATTCAGCGCGAGTGGAATTTAAATAGACAGGCAGCATAATCTGCAATAGGAGGAAAACATTCATTTTAAAAAATCAACTTGGTCGTCAACTTGATAGTTAAAAATAATAATAATGATAATAATGCAAATTTAATGACCTTATTTTTGTTTTGTCCTTCATCCATGCTTGCCTTGAACCACCGTAGACTAGTTAATGGCAAATCAGTCAATATAGTGGATGTTAACCGCAACTTATTCTGTTTACATTCAGCGCCTTGTAGTTTCAAACCTTTGAAAATAAAATAAAATGCAAACAACTCTAGTCTCCACAACAAAAAATCATATAACTCCTCATCAACTTCCACTTAGTGACATCCCAACGAGAGAACAATGTTTCTACCTTTAACGGCAAAGCTGCATTCGTCCATCTGAATATCCTCATCGTGACTGTTGGCAATAGTTACAACAAGTGCTAGTTCCTCCAAGGACCAGCTGTTGGCTTGTGCAACACACTGCCGAGTAGCGGTGATGTAAGCTTCTGGATTAAACAAGCCACCCAACCAAACGTGAATATTCTAAAAAAAAAATATTTAAAAAATAATTCAAAAAAATTACCTATAACAAAAGTCAAAATCTCCTGTCAAAAAAAAAAAAACAAGAGCATCATTTGGTGAACATAAGTTATCACCATTGAAAATAAAATGTTTTATTCTACTGATTGTGTGGACCTTTTTTTGTGACCTCCACTACCTCCTAGAGGTGTCGTCAGGTGGAAAAAAAAAAAGGTCGGAAAAAAGAAACATGCAAGTGTGTGTGTGTGATTAGAGATTGCCCCCCTCCCCTGTGTCAACTTTCGATCTCACAAACCTCTAGAGAGAGTTGAAACATTGTGGCAAGGTTAAAATAGAACCGATCAGGCAAGGAAAATAAATTCTTTTTGAGGAGGTTTCACTTCCGGTTAAAATCTTTTGTAGCCAACAAATAAAAGACCAAGAAAATAGACAAACAAAAGTCTAACTTTCTAACGATGCATGTTGGCATCCATTATTTTGCATTGATTCGACCAACAAGGAATGCAAATCCTAGCTGGAGATACCCAATGCGTTGGACAAGCATTCAACTTCCATTCGAAGAAATGTGCATTATAAAATTACAAAGACAACAAAATTTCACCTTCAACTCTTTGGCTCCACCGCTCATTGTTGCTTGCGACACCGTCTGCAATTGCTTAACCCGATCGGTAAAATCAGTGATCCACTGAATGACAGTGACTCCGGGAGGAACGGTATACCGACGCCAGCTTTGTGGCAAGATGCCTTTAGCTAAATCGCTGATCATGCTTCGGTGGTAGTTGGTCTGTTTTTTCTCCCCTTGGCAGATGAAGACCACGTCTTGGAGATCATTCCGAACGTCTCGAAGCAAACGAGAGCCGGCATTGACCTCTCGTTCGAAGTAACGATAAAGGGGATCTTTGATGTTTTCAACAGTGCGTTTTAGAGTCGCCAAGCTGGCAGGGATCAACTTGAGCCAAGTGACGGCGGAATTATGGAGGGTTCTCATCCACGATGGACGCCCGTCGGCTTCCTTTTGTTGCAACTGGTCTTCGGCGGAAGCGACGTAGGCCAACTCGTCATCGTCCTCGAGCAGTTGCATCTTCAACAATTTGGCAATCATGTCAGTGCCGCGAGTAGTTAGCAACACCTTCTCAGCATTGTTGGGCAAACCTAGCCAAGAAGGTGTTTGACGATCGGACAAGTTCTCAACCCAGTGAAGAAACTGATCTCGTCTGGTAAAATAAAAACACAGAAAAAAAAAGAAGAAAATGAAACGGAATTGCTCCAATAAACTATTAATCAATGTGAACACAGATAGTAAAAAAATTTCAATGTCATTATATAATAGACACTTTCTGTTACGCTCCCAGAAAGCTTTGCGACGCTCCATTTAGCGTTGCATGAGCCTGAGGCGCATTGGCACTGCCTCTCGACGGTCGCGCATTGCATTGGGGGAGAAACAAATGTGCGGGAAAAATAAAAGAGCTATGTGTGATTAATTGATCACACATAGATCTAAGTGTTACTAGTCGGATCAGCACCCAACTTTTCCCGATGAACGGCAAATTGAAATAAAGAACGTCAAAACCGTGCTGTTGCACGGGAAACCCATCTAGTAAGTTTAATATTTACCGAATGCCATCAGGCATTGAAATGTTCTTTCCTTGCTGGTTGTCAATGTTCTCAACTAGAGCAAATTCCGACTCGAAACTTTTCAGCGTAAACAGTTGGTTCAAAAATGACGTCAACAAACGCTGTACAAATGAAACATACATTATTTTTCACATCACCAATTTAACAGTATTTAAATAAAATTTCCAACACGAACCAACCTGATCAAAGTCATTATCAATTTTTCCTCCATAGATGCACTGACTAAGCAAGGTGCGCACAGCATCCCATGGCACTTTTTCTGGTGGAAGGTTCGTTCGACCCTAACGGGAAAAAAAAAATTAACTCCACACTCTCGTACAAAGAAAATCCACGCCATAAAAAAAGGGGAAAACAAAGTGCAGTTACCATGGCAACTGTTTCTATCCACGTATCCAGTGTATCACAAGCAACGCGCAAATCGGATTCGTTGAATTCATAATGTTTTGCCCACCCCAGCGGACAATAACGAAGGCGTTCTTGAACAATGGCATGAAACCAAGCAAGAAGAAAGTACAGACGAGCTCGTTCATTTGGTGGCTGCAAAAAATTTAGCCAGTCGTCAATAAAGATAAAGCTGATGACTACTAGCAAAACTACCAACAAGCGTATTTGGCTTACTTTCATCATACGTGCAGCAGGCACGGTGCTGAACGTTCTCAACAAATTAGCCTTGATGCCAGGTGGTGGTTCAAACACAAATGTACGGCCGGCTCTCAAAAGATTAACTGGAACTTTAGGGTTAATTTCTGTTGTGAGGAATAACCGGAAACTGGCATGCGGTTGTAGACTATGCAATTTCTTTTCTAGTTGGACAAGCCACTGTGGAGCCAGGTGAACATTCTTTAGAATCACCCACCTTTCAAAAACAAAAAATTAATCATCAAATTATTTCAACAATTCTTTCCTTTAGCTCGTAACCTTCATCCACTATTGCAATGACGAACCTTCCAGATTTGATGGCCGAGTTGATTGCTTTATCTGCATGGCTAAAACCTTCTGTTGATCCAATAGCAATCGAAGTGATGCCTTTGCTCAATTCTGCAGCTAAATCATCCACACGTCCGCTAGCATCAAACCCGGGTACAGAACACATCAAAATGGGGGTGCTTGCTTTTATCTATTGACATCAATTCATCATTCCAGTTAGCCATCCTACCATCAATCAAACTTTTACTTTGCTCTAGTTTACTGATCTAACCTCATTTTCTACAATAGCCGCAAGATCCAGTTCCATCTCCGCAGCTTGCGTGAAACTCTCACCCATAACAGTCGACACCAACATGTGTGTGATAGCTAGTAAACGGTCAGGGCGAAAAGCTTGTATCAGCAACAACTTATGCATCATGGTGCTGATGGGGTTCAGCGGTTTCTCTTCCTCCCACAACATAGGAACGTTGCTTTCTGGATTGCTACTCATGGACCACTCAAGTGCCTCCTATTAATGGCACAACAAAAAACATTATTATGGCTCACTTAAGGTAGTGTTCATTGTACAATAGTTTTAAACTTACCGCATTATTTTTCATAGTACCAGGAAGATTTTGGAATGCTGGGAGTTTGGTTAGCGTCATCATGGCATCCATCTGCTCAATTGTCAATCCTTTAAGAATGGTGGGTGGCTTACTTAGAAGTACACCCTCATTTCCCCGCAAAAATTGATGGAACTCGGAATCAATGCTGCTCTCACTAAATAGTCAAGTTATTCTTATTATGAGATATCGGATTTTTACAGAAAACATGTTTTTGTTGCAAACTTTAACTCACCTAGAAACTCCCCTCAAATGGATACGGCACAACACAACAGCAAAGATGATCCTATCGTTGTGAAGCATTCCACGAGAAACACGATTGTAAGCGATCTATCAAATCAACAAATATCAAATAAAATGAACCATGAAACAAACACTCAACAAGAAAGCACCTTTTAGTTATGCTTGACTATTACCTGGAATAGATCTGATGTAACAGTTGATAAACGCATGTTATAATCGGTGACGTTCTTCAAGTGAGGATTATTGTAAAGCACGGCGTGAAAAATGTCCAAAAAGAACTGGAGAGAGTACTGATAAAGGAAGTGGATCTGCAAAAATGAAGGAATAAAATAAAGTACTCAGCATAGCGTACAAACTCCTGCTGTTGTTGTTGTTGTTGTTTAACACCAACCTGATTGAGAGCTTCCATAGTAAAATAAATACTACTGCAGGCCTGTGACAGGGGCATGTACTGTTGTGATACAGCTTCAATTTCACCCATCACTTTGTCGGTTTCTTCAACTTTCTTTGATATATCAGCTGCTTCATGTTTCAGGGTCTCCAGTGTAGTGATAACACTGAAACATTCGTTACAATCATGTTCATAACAAACAAATGACTAACATAAAACTAGCACCCCATCAAAACCCTCTTGCTTGACTAAAAAATGACTAAACAGCAAGTACCTGTCATCATCCAGTATTCTTCCCTTAGAATCATTCAGCGCTTGCAACAGAGACTTTTCCAATTGTCTCAGCCGCAGATGAAATTCACCTAACATAAATACAGGATAAGTTTAGTCACCGAGCAAATTTTGCCTTACCAACGAGTCAATGGATTCTTCTTAGCTACCTTGCAGCTTGAGTAAGTCCGAACGTTTTTCATCAATATCAGGCCGTTCTGCTTTCAGTACTTGATTCAAACATTGACTCTGAAGACTGCTACGAGTTACAGTGAAGTTCACAAAAGTCACTCGAGAACAGATGTCAGGTGGGAACTCAACCTAAATAGTAGTTGATTGTTAATGATTGTTAACTACAAAATAATAGACACTTCCGGTAGAGAAATGCTTGCTTAAAATGATGGATCTTCTGGAAAAAGCTCCCATTAACAACCAATCAGCAGATGAATAAATCCCCAATACGGTTATTTGGCTACTCACTGTTGGATCTCTAGTTGATAAGAAAATCACAAATGACGGTGACAAATCAATATCTTGATCGCCTAAAGTTATCAAAACTCGTCCACCTGTTCGACGCAACTCGCGATTTAGTACCGGGTTTAGAATAGGATCATAATTTTCCACATCCTGGTAATCAAAAAAAAAAGTTAAATTTCTTCTATCGTAGGTATGCAACTTAGGACTATATATCAAATATATAGTCATGGGTGACTATATATTAAATAGACCATTTTTATAAAATCATACAATAACCAACCTGAACGAGCAGTGGATTTCCGAATCGTAGAGCACTTTCAAGATTTTTGCGAAAGGCATCGTCCAAGAAACTTGTTTTGGTGATTTTCTTTTCCTTAAATTCATTCATGATAAATTCAGTAGCTTGACCAGATGGATCGATGACAAGTGGATAACGATTGAAGCGTTTCAACATGATGGCATTTTCGGTGCAAAGATCGTCGGCTGGAAGTGCATTAGCCTGCCACCTCAGCCGTTCATCAGGATTGGAAAGATACTCTGTGCGTGCAATGTCCATACGGTACTGTATATTAGCTTGTTGCAAATGATGACACCAATTGCTGAATAAATTATGTCGATACTGCTGGTCAAAATAACCTGTGAAAAAAAACAAAAAAACATTCGAAATTATGTCAACACTTTGCAAAACCATTTCAATACGCTTCTTTAAAAATATCAACTTCTTTACCAGCATAAGCTAGAAAAGCAGAAGACAAGAGAACGTCTCCAACGATCGTCGACATCTGATTTTTGAATGTTTCACTGCTTGCTTCCCAGCGTTGTCTTTCGGAAGCCAAACTTTTTAGCAAAGCCATACTGCGGTCAACCTACAAATTAATTTCAGCCAAATAAATAAAATAGAATGACATCACTAACACATTAAATAAAGCTTAAAAATGCTATATTGTAGATGTACGAGTAAAACATAATTAATTTTTGGTACAGTAGTTGTTTGTGCATGCATGTAGATTACCTTGGCTTGAACATTCGCCAAGTCCGCCTTGATGGCCTGAGCTTGACTGATGAGCACAGCATATTCTTCTTTGTAGGCGGCAATGCTCTTTTCGAGCGCAGCAATCAACTTTTTCACTTCCTCTCCCTTCATTTTGTTGATATCAGCTTGTTCTTCCAAGCTCTTGAGCTCATTCCGTAAGGGTTCGACTCTTTTCAGCATGTCCGAATAATTGATCTGAAGCAAGAAAAATAAGCTTTATATAACATGTTCAACCTAACACGTCAACTCGTAGCTCGCAACATCAACTTGAAGCACCTGTGCGACAGCCCATTTCACCATAGGACCACAAGCTAAACTAGCTCGGTTCACTTTTTCAAAGTTGTAATCGGGATTGTTCAAATAACGGGTTTTCATTTTCTCTCGAACATCATCACTACAAAAAAAAAAAATC
This sequence comes from Cryptops parisi, assembly GCA_034695005.1. Lineage (NCBI taxonomy): Eukaryota > Metazoa > Arthropoda > Chilopoda > Scolopendromorpha > Cryptopidae > Cryptops > Cryptops parisi. Next base: position 22,710 of record JAQIWH010000148.1, read on the forward strand.
ATTAAATTATTTAGCCATTTTTTTAAATAAATAAAATGACCTCACTTTACAAAAATTAAAAGGCACAAGACTTAAATCAATGCAGCAGCAATTTCCATTAGGCACATCTTAATGCAATTTAAGATTTTCAGCTTACCATGAATGTGGTATGGAATTGACAGCAGAGAAACAAAAAATAGAAAGCCAACACCAAACCAGCGCAACATTCATACGAGAAAAGTATGAAAAAATGAATAAATAAATAAATAAATAAATAAAATGGGGGGGAAATGCAAATCATAATCCAAACCAAAAAAATATAACTATTTCACATTCTCTGAATTTCAAATAAAAATACAGAACGAGGAAGATTAGATTTCATGTTGCACAAAACCTTACGAGATAAAGTCGATGGAGAAGTTTACAATAGTGTGGATAAAGTTGTCTCGCATTAAGATGGCACGAATGGATTTCCAGTCGAGTCCTGTTTCGCCCAGCATGAAACAGATGGACTCCAGTGCCAGCTTCACCACCACAGGCGGATTACTCATCGTCCGTATTTCCACTAAGTGTTGGCGTTTGATAGATTTCACGGCTGCATTGGTTTTTAAATACGAGAGACAGGAAGAAAAGGAAAAATTAAGACTACACCAAAACAGAATCATGTGTTGAGTAGCAAACATTCCTGTAACACCAAGAGAAAAGTTGAAACCAAAACAACAACGACTCTCGGTTCAGCAGAGTCGAGTCAACTTGAAATAGTGAATTTGCGAGATGTCAACACATCAATCTGTTCCTGAAGAAAAGGTTAACTAACCAGTTGCCAAGCAGAGCAACTGGTTGGCAGACACACTAGTAGCTCGCTTACTTAATATCATCGGTGGAAAAGTTGACAATCATGTTGATAAAATTATCCTTAATGATGACCGAGCGAATAGCTTTCCAATCGCTGGTTGCTTCACCCAGCATCAAGCAAATGGCTTCCAGCGCCAACTTAACGGGTGGCGGAGGGTTTGCCATCGATCGAACTTCAACTAGATGCTGCTTCTTAATCGATTTCACGGCTACGACCCCACCACAAGTTTAAATGATTAAAAATAATCGCACAAAAACAAACTGAAACCACAATAGATAATTGGAAAAAAACACTAAAAAAAACATCAAATTTAACTACGTTGAGGCTAGACTGAATTAGTTGCACGTTAATAAGATCAGCACAGATGAACATTGTTGTTCTAAAACCCAAGTATTTTCATAAAACATTTGTCAAATAACAATTCAATTACATAATTACAACTATTGAAAAGTCTTACTTTTTTTTATAGATACAATACTCAAGAGACTTACCTAGCTGAGCCTCAATCACAGCCGGTTCAACCTGTGCTAGATCAGCCATCACACTCTTTCGTTTTTCAGCAATTGCTTCGGTTTGTTTCTACATCAATTACCATAAGTTAGAACAAAAAAAAAATTGAACAAGCCCAGCTGTTAGAACTGGCTGACTTACCATGAGAGCTGCTTGGATCTCCTGGGACTGAACTTTCTTTTTCTCGGCTTCTTGTTGGTCTTTCACCATCTGACGTAGTTTGGCATTCGCAGCATCGTTCTTGGCCTGCAACTCTCGACTCTTCAGTGCCAGACTCTTTTGCAGTTCTTCAACCTGTTCTACTGTTTCCTGAATCTTTTGTAGGCCAACGTTCAAATGAAGCTGCTGCTCCTCCAAATCGGACCGTTTCTCGTTGAATAATTTAACCTACAAGAATTTAGGCAAAAATAATTGATAAGTTTGTGTTCCAAAAGATTTCAATCGCATGAGCAAAGGAAACTTACATAGTGATTGATAAAATCCAAGTAATGCCTTGGAGTGATGGCCATGGTACGACTACCTCGTTTGACCAGCCGCATGTTAGCCTTGTGCAACGTTTGATGGACATACACAAACGCATTAACAATAGCATCTCGATAGGTTGGTGGTAATGATAAGTTGTCATAAGCCACGGGAAAGTAATCGGGAGCCAAGTACTATGACAAAAAAATATTAACCTTAAACATCAGTTGTTATTTTTTTTTCAGGTGTAAGAAATCCAATAATGAACTTGAAAAACAATCCTACGTTTGATCTCTCCAAATCTAATTTGGATGTAAATTCTCTACCAACTTGGTAGAGTGCTCCATCGGACCAGTCACCGAACCAGTTCAGAACACATCTAAAATAGTAGCAATATATTGATTGTCCATTTCACTTAGCATTCAATTATGACTTATATCAAAAAGGAAAAAAACCAAATGGAGGAACTTGCCTATTGAATAGAGCAGGTGATGTAGCTGCTCTATCTTTAAGCCCTTCTGCTGATGGATTCATTGTGAACACAACATGCAAATTACGCATCACCTAGTATGAAAAGATAATTAATTTACAATGCAGTTTGAGTTGGGACTCTTTCCTTCCCGCATGCTAACTAACCTGCTGAGTGAACCATTTGTACAACTCTTCACTGGAATCGAGCATCAGTCCTTCCCTTTGAGAACCTTCTTTACATTGGGTCATCAGTGTTGTGTATTCATCACCTTCGAACAAGCCTGGAACTTCCCCATTGGCTAACAAGGTATTCATGCGTTCAAGAAAACTAGAGTCGAGGACATTGGATTCGTCCAAGACAAAGCATATTTTTTCATCCTATAAAGAAATGAAATGTACAATTGCAATCCAAAAGAAAAACCGAACCAAACCTTCCATGACAGCTGACCTTGCAACCCGATCTTCGTAAAACTTGTCTCAAGTCTTCGTCAAAATCTTCAGCCGTATACTTATTGTGAACCTTGATTTGGAAAACGGTCAGTCCATTCATCCATGCCACGAATCGCGAGAGAGTTGTCTTTCCAGCACCGCTCACACCAATCAGCAACAAATGTCCTTGAGGCTGACGGAAAATTCTATCGATCCTTAGGACGTGGTCCAAAACTTCATTGAACAACACTAGTTGAACATCCAGCTCTTCTTCGTAGAAGACCTGGTGTGAAATTTCATGGTGTTACAATGACCGACACAAAAATTGAACAAGATACACAAACATCAACGGTCGGTGCCTACCTTTAGCCTAGCTTTAACGTATTCCCGCAGTTCTTCTTGATCTACTGGTATATAATCTTTAGAAAGCCAGTTGCTGTATAGAATGGGTCGTCGTAGAGCTTCATCTTTGTCAATGTTAGGAAAGTGTTTCAATGCCACCGCACTAATGTTTTCGTCTGTCCAACGACGTTCGGCATCCTCCACCAATCTAGTAAATAAAAGCTGCTGTTAGTCGGTAGTTCTACCAACTTGTCCAACATGCGCTCGACGAACGTTCACCTGTCTTGAAATAGTCGCAGACCCTCATGAGCCCACAGTCTCACAAGCCCTTCGACACTGAGCATTTCCAGAGGCCTGAGAGCTTCGCAGATGCCTCGAACCCAGCGCGTCATCTCTCGAGGACTGTATACGTAATGCGGTTGCATGTCTTGAGTGAAGCGTTCCTACATCAAGCCAACATTACTCAAAAATGTAAAAATTCCTTGGTCATTCAAGGATAAGTCAAGGACAAGTCCTGTTTATTATCATGACATACCTGTGATAGTAAATAAAATTCCACCATGGCAGCAGTTAACGGCTCTGCATAAGGTCTTAGATTTGAAACCAAGCGCAGCATGGCACGATTAAACGTTCCATAAATTTGCTTCAGTGATGTTTCACCAGGGTAGTCCACATAGACAACTGGTACGTGACGCAAGAATCTAAACAAGGAAAATTGAAACTGCTGTCGCACCACAACAAAAAGCAAGAGCAGCTGTGACAATAATTAGCATTGATTGGAAATCAACCTGTGAGAGAGGGGTTTTCTTCCAGGATCTGTAGGGGGATTGCAAGCCCCAACAAACTGAATCCTTTCCAATTTGACCCAAGCTTGGTCAGCAGTACGATAAAAGCCTCCATGTTCAACCATTTGACGCAAGAAAGAAATAACCCTTTGTGTGCCTGAAACAAAAACAATATTGTGATGCAAAGGCAAAAAAATAAACTCTACTCAAGTGGTATAATAAAAGATCACATCATAAAAGGAGTTTTGTAGCAAACAAAATAGACCAAGAAAATAACCAAAAAAGTCCATTTTCTAACGATGCATGTTGGCATCTATTATTTAGCATTGATTCGACCAACAAGGAATACAGTGTCCTAGCTGGAGATACCCAATGCGTCGCAAAAAATAACGACTAAAACAAACCAAGTTCAACTTACATAGACTGCATAGAAAATAATCACTTACCATATTTATCCATATCTGGCAAGTTAATTTCATCACAAAACAAAATGAGCCATTTGCCCAACTGAATGGGAGCCAGAACCACGCCATTGGGTGTTCGGCGATATTCACAGTAATGATCAAATGTCTTCAATAATAATTCTGGGGTGGTAGCACTTGAAAAATTCAGACCCACAACCTTAAAAAAAAGAAGAGATAGATTAGCCTTAGATACATGAAAATCCTCTGAATGTAGCAAATGAATCTTGTAAGCCGAATCATTGACTGACTCGATTCTTTGTAAGAAGACGCATTTGCAAACTCTATTGCACTATAGTTCAGCCTCTGCAAATAGGACCCATTTACAAAGGAGATCGAAAGTGCTTTGCCAAATCAAACTAATCCTTCATCGACTCACCTCCATATCAGGCAATGCACGAAGTGCACTGAAAAGAGTCATGGTTTTGCCTGAACCAGGAGGTCCACATAAAACGAGAGGTTTGTGTTCGGCCAACCAAGTATACAAAAGAGCTTCATGCCGAACGGTGTCCAGGGTGGGAACGACGATGTCGGGTGCAGCAACTTTGTGCGTTTCGACCTCAATCTGAGGGACTTTGGTCTGCCAAGGAACCCATTCCCCAGTGATGCCGACCTGAAAGTGGATCGTCGATTGGTAACCAGTGTTCGTAGCAATAGATTCACTTTGTTAGAAAAAAACTTTATTACTTCATAATCGATGATTGGCATAATCGTGCTTGGTGGAAGTGGAATTGTTGTGATGCTTCGAATGAAATCGCCCATGTCAGCACGGACTTTCAATTTTCCATCTCCAGAGAAAGACCACAGCAAAGCATACACTAAGCTTTTGGTTATGTAGGCTTCCAGCTGATCTTGCTGAATAAAACAAATACATTTCATTCACACTTATGCTCAAGACACATTCAGCTAGACAGTCAAGTGGCAATCAACACACCTGCATTGGAAAATCAGCATGGCTATGGTTGTACTGCAAGATGTTTCTAGTGGACTGACTGAGCATTGAAAACAAGGATCCCAAGGCTCGCAGACGAGTGAAATCCATCACATGATCCTGTTTGCTCGCAAACTCGAGGCATCGCACCACCAATCCATCCGAAGAAAAGAAAGGCAAAAGCACATTGGCTACATCACACTGAACCTACAAAAAGCACATGACATGTCAACCCTAGATAATAACATTTTCCAACTAAAAGTTGAACCTAACAAACCTGTAGCGTGGGTGATAATGCATCTTCACCTTTGGCACCCGAGGCTTCCGTCTCACGTTTCTTGAAATAAGATTCCTCTTCTGCCTCTTCTAACGGAATGCTTCGCAGACGAGAGATAAAGTTTTCAAAGATCATTTCTGTACTCAGAACGTCTTCACTGAACCACACCATGCCGCAACGACTCACTGTTGCCAACGTCGCGTAGCGCAAATCTTGGACTTCGAACATGATTCGCACCTAAACAGACCAAAAGCATTCTTCTCAATCTGAACATCTTGGAGAGAAATACAACTCGAGTTAACAACATTCCATACATTGGGTGGTAAACTCAGACGTTCTCCATTGGGTAAGGTGAGAAGTTTGTTGTCGTCAAGAACACTGTTCAAATTCTCAACCCATTCTGGATCAACATCACCATCAAATATGATCCATTGGCGTTTGTTTATTTCCCCTCGCACATTGTCAATAATTCTGATGGCAAAAAAAAAAATAAATAAATAAATAAATAAAACAAACAAACCAAGAGCATTATACAATAAATATTAAATTGAAATCTCCAACTTACTTTCTTAAAGTGTGGGTGAAAAGCCCATCGGTCCATTCACGAGTGTTTGGATCCAACGTTCCATAAAGTGCTTCTTTAGAAATAGCCTTTGGAAATAAGTTCCAATAGTTTAGTTTAGTCATTCATTTTGGAGCAGTTCCAATGTCGATACTTTATTATTCTTCCAAACCTACTTTAGGATCAATGACGTGGGCCACTCCTTCCAACCCTTCGAATCGCTCCAGAGCCTTGAGCAACACTTGCCATGCCTTGCTTTTACCACTACCGCTAGGACCCACCATCATCAGGCCATGGTTAAGTTGCGAAATTTGATAAAGCTGCAAAACCTGCACCACAACAACAATAATCGTCCGGTTAAACACCACGAAAAAAATGGCAAAATGGCTGCTCTTGTCCAATGGAGCAGGGAACCACCAACCTTTTCCATCCATGCACCACCTTGTTCTTCTCCTTCTCCACAAACAAGGTACATTTCTTGGCACACTTTTCGAATTTTTTCCTTAAGCTGTTGCATTTCTGCCCGTGTGTATTCAATTCCAGGAAAAACATCCGACAACAAGCTGAAGAGAAGTGGAATGTCCTCCGCCACCAGCTTGGGTACCATTGTTTCGCACACACTCTGGATCAAAATCTAGGAAAAGAAAACACTTTTAGCAAAAAGTAAAAGTAACAGCCAGAAAGAGTCTAAAAACGAATTTCTTACTTCCTGTTCTGGCAAGTTTTCTGCAATAGCTGCTTCATCAATGACAGCGTTCTCATGCTCCTTCAACTCTTCTTTAATCCGCTGAATACGATCACGTTTCACATTACCAGCACTCACCAACACACTCTTTAATGCCCGCAACCCAAAATCGTAGTGAGATTGGTTTGAAAGCTGTTCATCACACAGCCTATAGCAAAAAATAGTATAGATTAATATTTATATTAATCTAACCAAATTGATAAATGAACGCAAATAAATTAGTGGAAATGATAAAACTCACTTGAAAAAGGGTACAATTTTGCTAGCCAACTTTTCGGCAGTTCTAAAACCTTGAGAAAATAACATGACCTGCGCGATGAGCTGGCGGTCAGGTTTCGTCATGGCAAGGCTGCGGAAGAGCTTCTTAAGATTGTCAGGGAGATTGGAGCGGCCAGCATAGCCAGGATTCATTGTAATAAAAATGGCCATGTCAGGATTGACTCGCACTTGTTTGCCAACAAGTTCGACCGAAATACCTAAAAGTTAACAAAAATAAAAGCTTCAATACTTTACCATTACCAAAAGACCATTACCTTTTGATCTATAGTGGGTGGGTTGAATGTATATACCTCCTTCTTTTCTAGTCTGATGACTCTTCAGAGCTTCTTGAATTGTTTGGATTTGTTGAGAAACAGCTGATAACATTCGTTCTTCCAAACGATTAAATTCATCAAAACAACCCCATGCACCCACTTGGCAAAGACCAACAAATATTCGTCCCATTGCCTACGGAAAAGCCACGTCTTCTATCAACAGCCAGCAACAATAAACAAGTACAATGAGCAAGTACAATTTGTGCTACAATACACACTCCCCTACCTGAAAATCAAACGTTTCGTCGCAATTGAAAACTAGAACGAATCTGCCAAGCTGATGTCCGAGAGCTTTTACCGACTCGGTTTTTCCTGTGCCAGCAGGACCTACAAACACAATAATACAACTATCGACATCTATTCCCTTGACTTGAATGAACAGATAATTGAAAACTAAAAGACTTGTATACATACCAAAGGGAGAACCTCCCAGCCGAGATTCAAGAGCCTGAGTCATGGTCAAGTAACAACGATCAGTCAAAGGCGTCTGAACCAATTTATCTTGCACACCAAGATATTCAAATCCATAGTTGAATTTGGCATTTGCCATGTGGATCGACAACTGTTGAAGTACGTCAGTCTGCTTAGGATCAAAGTAGAACCGCATCTGGCAGAGCCAGTCAAACGATTTGGGGTTGTTCACTTGGTTTTTGATCAAGCGACGAGTAACGTCACGCTTGTGAACAAATTCTGTGATCTGTGAAAAAAAATGGCCAATTTCTATCGTCAAGCATACAATTTTACATGCATTGAATAGCAAAGGTTTTAGAGTTAAATCTCAAATTAGAATTGACATATAAGCAGAAATAAACCAATCTTACCAAATGCTCCAATTTCTTGCGACGAACAGCAGGCTGTTCTTGCAATACTGAATCAGCCAACACATTCAGCGTAGCTTCTACTTGTTGCAATACGAGTTCTAGAGGCTTCATTTGATTGTTATTACTATTTGCAATAGTCTGAAGTGCATTTTCAACATCTTCTGACCAGGAAATTTGTGCAGCTAAGACCACTATTTGAGCCTAGAATGAATACATGAATATTTATTCTATTGTACAAAAAACCCACCTTTTCCTCACGACAAAAGCACAATTGCAATCATAAGCCTACTTGATATTTGTCAACCCAATCCATGTAAGCTTGAGGAGTGACAGCTCCCTGTTTAAACTGCTGCACATTAGACACTGCAGATGCAAGTAGTCGTGCCAAGGTGATTCGCATTTCTCGTTCAACTAAGCTTAACCACTCGTTGATCTTGGGATGTTCGGTTGTGGAAACGGGGTTAAAGAAGGTCACCTGTAAAATTTCAGTCATCTAGTGAATACCCAGTTCCCCTTGTTAGTTCATGTAGACATCACCTAACGTACCTCTTCACCCTCTCGCGAAGATATTCCCTTGATGACTGTGTTGTCTTCACTAAGAACAATGGACGCAACCCCTGCAAACATCTTTTTAAAGTGTTTTTGCAGACGAGCAACATTTTTGCTGTTGCCAATGATTTCAAGCAAATCTTCGTCACCAACAAAGTAAAATCTACAAAAAAGTTGCTTAAAATGAACCTATGTATAAATTGAAACAAAAATACTACCATTGCACACTATAAAATTGGAAACTTTTGTACCTAGGAAAGGATGATCTCTCTCTTTCCAAATATTCGCCAAGAGCCTTTTGTATTTTTCCTAGCAAATCAGCCAAACGTTCTAGCGCTCGTTGCACACCTAGGATGTTCAAAACATCCATGACCATGGGTGATTTGGACACTTTCTTCATTAGAGTTAAAAACTCTGAACTGATGCTGCAACGTTGAAATAGCATTGAAATTACTTTGACAACAATAATCTAATAGCAGCAGTAGTTCGACACGAAGCCAACGTACCTCTGAAAGCGAGACGTTTCCACAGGTAACAATGCCTTGATGTCGGCACTGCCAGAGAAGATGCCTTCTAAATAAACCCAACGACGTTGAACATCAATCCATACATCGAACAAAGCATTGATGCGATTCAACTTTTCTTCCCACGTCAAGGCCTCCTCTTCAAACACCTACGGGGGTGGCAGAAGGAACGAGTTTAGAAACCTTTTGACAGTTGGACAAGGTCAACTTGTTCACCATTTCTTCACCTTATAGTAGGGTGATAATTTCATGGCTGCCACTGAATTGATATGTTCTTTAATTTTTGTGAACAAATCGTCCCATCCACGGATCAATTTGCATTTGTTTTGGTAGTTGATCAGGTCTAGTTCATAATTTTGCCATGCTTCTCGTACCTTTGAAATTGAGCCAAAGATAGATAAATGGTATAAGATAAATTGACAAAAGGGCACAGTAGTTTCTTCACCTCAAGAGATAATTGAAGAACTCACTTGCTTCAAAAATTCCTCAAGAGCCATCTCACCCTGAGCCACAATAATTATATCCTTTACAATAGGTTCGTTTTTCTGCAGGTTGACATCCCACACTTGACCCAAAGTTAGGTCGGACAAAACCCAGTTGACATGAAGCTGCCTCATCAATTGTTTCCAATGACGCTCTTTCAATGCATCGGATTTCAATTCGACAACTAGCATATTCACCTACACAACATTTTTCACAAGAGAGGAAAAGCATTGAAAAATGACAGAAAACACTACCAAGCAATTGCTTCAACCCCATACCAACCTTGGCATAACCCTGCAACAGTTTCTTGACAAACTCATAAGATGCATACTGTCGAAGACGAGCTGGCAAGTCTTTCAACTGATTCTGCAAGGCATCTATTTGCTGTCGCAACTGTCAAGTTAAATACAGTCAAACAGTGACTATCTGCACCAAAAACGATGCCGAACCTTTTTTTACGAACATGTTTTCTTATTACCTTTCTGGGCTGAACTGATAGCCATGGTTTTTCCTTCATTTCACCAATTTGTTCCCAAATTTTCGACAATTCGGACCAGACGCCTTTCAGATCCTGCATTTCCTCTAGTGCTACCTGGACACGTTCTTCACTAGCACTAATGGCTCCAGGTTCCTGCAGTTCAAGCGCTTCCTTGGCTTTCTGCACATTCTCCCGGTCTTCCTTAAGCCGCATGAATTTGGTTTCGTAAATTGTCAACTGGGACAAGGCTTCATCTGGGCGCAGATGGCCTTCCACGGGTTTTCCTTTTTCCCATTCTCCAAGGATATCGTTAGTTCGGACTTCCACCAACTTATCCTCCTGAACTATTTTCAGTTGTAAATTGGAGACCTAAAATAGTTTAGGAAACACATTCGTCACTTCCCAGCATAGAAATAATAAAAAAACTTCATTTTCTGGCTAATTAATTAGTCTTTAAGAATGTAATTGAATAATAAAAGATGATCAAGTCACTTGCCCAACGTTTATTTTCTGACAGGGACATGTATGTGGTTATATCATGTTAGGCAACAAAAAGTGTCGAGCAAGTGAACCAAACCTATCCTGAAGTTTCCTACCTGAGCTTGAATAGACGTGTCTTTACGTTTGATAATCTCATTGAACGCTCCCCATTCACCTTCCACGTTGTCAACATGAAGCCAACTAGTAGGAAACTGAAAACGCTGCCGTTGAAGAATTCTTTGTCCTTCTTTGAACATCTGTAAAGCGAAACCTTGGTGAAGATTTGTCCAAGTCAACAGGGGTTGGCACAACACCTATGCCACTTTACAAGTTCTTACATCAACTTGTTTTTCCCAAGTCTTCATTCTTCGCTTTAAGCTTTGTACGTTAGTAATGAAAGTAACTGCTTCAGAAGTACTAGCTGCATCGATCGTTTGTTGTTCCAAATCTGAACGCGACTACAACAAGATGAAGTTTTAAGAAGAAACATAAAAATGAACATCAACTGTTCAAAAATTGAATGAATTTTAGGAAATTTTCAATTTACTTTTGACACATTGGAATAAAACTGAGCCATTTCACTTCCCAGCAACTGTCCAAATTTTCCTAACACTTCTTTGTGCCAGGAGTCGTATTTCAAGGAGACTTTAGACTGAACTTTTCCATAATCAATGATGATAGGTCCAAACTCCTTCCTCACTTCAGTAGTGTCAAAAGTTGTTCGAGATTTTCTACAACAAAAAACAAATTTGATATAGTGACCTTATTTATTAACACTAACTAATAAACACAAATTCATACTTGATGTCCGTTAAACAACGCATCCATAAGCTTATATCTTCTCCAAGACGATTGTATAGCGAATCGGGTTGAAGATCCCAAAGTGCTTGGTAACGCATCCATTCGGCAACATATTCTTCAACTGCTACCATTTTACTTTCGATGGCAAAGTAGGCCACATCCAAAGCAGGTGGGCCTTCGGGTAATTTTGACAACAAGTTCCGATACGTTTGGGAAGTTGGTTTATCAAGCCCAACCTGAAACACCACCATCACACATGTTACAACTGCATGTGATGGACACCAGTTATGAGAAATAATAAAGTGCAATTTACTTGATAACGAGAGCTCTGAATACGATTCTGTGACAAGACAATAGCTTCCCAAGCAAACAGTTGTTGCATGATGTTGAACCGTGCCTCTTCAATGCACGGATGCAGATACATAATCTGGTTGGTGATGCGAACTTCGTGGATTAAACTAGTAATGTGAGGGTCTCCACCAGGTTTGTGTACAGAAACAGTTGGCGCATCAGTGTCCATGCTGAGGTCAATTTCCTTTTTCCCTTCTAAATCCTGGGTCCAAGTCTTTATGCCTGCTTGTAAGCGAGCGGCCAAATGGGTCTCGACCTTAGCAAAAATAACACATGAAAACAAAAGCAAACCAGACTAAATCAAATACAGCTTCGTGAACTCAACCTCACCTCCTCATCTAGCCTCGATACCCATAGATGCAAGTTGGAATACTGATGCAAGCTGAGATCATCCACAGCTTTCTGGATTTTGTTCAAAATATCACTGAAAATTGTCGGACTGTAGGCACACGTCTCAATGGATCTGACATCAACATCAATCTGTTCTTCAACTATTAATAAATCATCAACCTGAAAGCCCAAGTGAAATGGTCAGGTGAAATAGTCACTCTTATTGACTACAAGTGTTTGCTGTACGAACAAGAAAATTTTAATAACCTTTTCTTGAAAATTAAAAACGGTCTCTGCCAGTTTCTGAACATAAGGATCTAGCTTATAAGATTCCCATACAAGAGCAATACCCTGTTAGAGATGAAAACAAAATACACTTTAATTAATTAATTAATTTAGTGGACAAGTTTTTACCTTTATCTCAATTTGTAAATCATACTTCAGCAATAAGAGACTGCACATCCCGTTTTAGACCAGCTACCAGCATCACAATAGAAGGACGTTCTTCAACCTTCAGGTCATGAAATTTGGTTATTCAAGTTATCAAATGTCAAAGTGAAAAAACAATATATAGACTATGTTATATAAAATATATAGAACGAACCTTATCACAGGTTCGTTCATAAGTGCGCACACTCTCAATCAACGATATAGCAAACGGATAGAGCTGATTAGCCTGGTGAGCTTTATTAACAATAGTCAGCGGAACACGAAACCCAAGACATTTGAGATTTCGTACCTAAAAAATCAATCGAATAAATACAAACACTTAGCTCGCTATCTTTACAACTTCATTAGTCCACTTACTTCTTTAGACAAAGTGATGATTTCAGGCAAAAAATTCACTTTCAACTTGAGCACATTGCCTTTGCCCGTTCTCGATCGCTGACTTTCAATAGTGAAAATGCGACCCGCAACTCCCAAGTGTCGCTGTTGAACCTATAATTTTTTTTTTTTTTTTTAAATTATAGACAATTGCACGGATGATAAAAATCATGCCATTCAAATAAGTAAACCACCTTTCTCGACCAGTCTTCAAATATTTCTTGAGTATTTAATTTTAGACGAAAGCTGTCACCATCGTTTTTCAGTTTTTGGCCTTCAACATGGTTCTCCCATCCTTTACCAAGAACATCTTCGACACGACGCATGTAGGCTGTAAGTTGTCGATCGATCTAAAACAAAATATCATACATAAACAATCCATTCTAGTTGAGGAAAAAAATTGTCTTTACATTTCATACCTTACCTGTTTGGCCCAGATAATAGATCCTGCAACAGGTGGCAAATCGCGTACTTCACTCATACGCCACGCTTTGCTCTGGGGATACTGAATCTAAATTTTAAACAAATAAATTAGAAAACCTAATCCATGCAGCTATCTTATCACCAATAAATTAGAAAATACTCTTTACTTTAAACTTTTCATGTAAGGCCTCTATGTCATCTTTGACTCGCTGAATGAGTTGTGTTTGGTATTCGCGAATGGCACCACGAATGTGAGGGCGCACGAACAGAGCATTGAATCGAGAGAAAATGCGAAACATTTCGTTGGCACTCCTTGCAGTCCCCAACTGATCACGCAGTCGTGCTGTGATCCTCGTTTCAACTCGATCGATTCTTTCTTCATAACTGAATATCAAATGCATTTCCATTATTGTTATTTGAATTTTTTATGAGAAATCACTGAAATATAGTAGAACACAGTTTACCGTTTTACAGCTGCTTCCCATGCTTCAGTTCCTTCTTTCGAAATGTCCAATCCATCAACCTCTTTGACATTTTCGTAAGCTAAATTGACTTCCTTTGGTATAAACGAAACACGGAGGTGTGAACACAAAATTACCTTAAGAGTCAAACAATCCAAATTTAGTTGCTTACCTCAATTGCATTGGCATCAGTCGCATCGGCAGCATTTTCTGGCTTTGTTTCACTCATTTCTTCTTGCCCGATAGCATTTGGTCTTTGAGCTTGCACGGGTCTCAACACGCGCACTATTACAGAACACAATTGTTCATGCTGTCGTCGAAACCTAATAATAGGAGATCAATGAATAAAGAGCTCCTACTAAACAAAACAAGAAATGATCAATGCCTAATTACTTTCTCATTTGTTCCATTCGTGCTTGGAGACGCTTATGGGCAGGACTGACTCTCCACACAGTTTTCAGATGTTCATCCCGCTTCTTCTTAACAATATCTCTCAACAATCCTTGTAATTTATCATACTCGTCATCCCAAGTTCCAAAAACTTCAAAACACGAATTCATCACTTTTTCAAATTCTTCAAATGGAATGTGCATTAAACGCCGAGTTCCCAAAACCTAATACCAATTAAATAAAATCAGCTTCTGTTCCATTTCTGAAAGCATCCCATATATATACTCAATCAAAATAGCTTGCCACTTGCCTTCAACAGCTGGTTCATTAAATCCCGGGATATTGATTCAACGAGACGAAGTGCACGCTGTATGGGGTACTTGGTGTTACGTATTTTACGTAAATGATTAAAGATGGCCTGAATGACTGATCGAATGCGATCAAGCTCAGTAGCCGATAGCAGGTCATTGATTGGGAAATCTTTCATCAAAGGATTATAATCATTTACAGTGGACAAGGCTTGTTTTAATCCTGGCATAAATAAAAAAGAACATGAAGTAATTAATAAACCTTCTTCAAGGTGAAGAACAGACCATCAGTTGTACAGTACTAGTCACACTTACCTGTGTCAGTGTCAAAACTAACAGTAGCATGGAATCGTTTTCCATGTTTCAGTATATCAAGGGTGAGGGCAACTTCGATGCTTTCTCTTTTTTCTTGAATGCGAAGCAAGGCTCGCTCCAAGTTCAACCAAAAACTGATCTCCTGAAGTGCCGTTCCTGATGATGGATCACGATCCAGCTTGGTGACCTACAAAGTTAAGCATTTAAATAAAAGCTTGCTCCTTGCTGAAATCCCAAGCCTTTCCGTCCGCTGTAATCTCCTCCTTCGTTACCTTTTGAATCTCTCTGATCCATCGGTTGACACCATTCTGCAACTGATTCAGGAATGTGGAATCTTCCACTTTATCTCCAAAATTGGATACTTTAGGTTTCACATTTTCATCGGCACATTTTTTCACAACTTGGGCAACCAGAGGATGTATGCTTAATGTTATCTCGGGAATGTCAATATTTTGCTGTAAATGCAGTAGGCCCATCTCGAGTTCGGCAATCTTCTTTTCAACCGAAGGTGCCATCTTGTCTCCATCCCTTCACAAAAACAAATCAACATCTTAAGGCAAATGCTTCGGAAGGTGGAGAATTACCGACCGAAGCTTCCTGATCCTTACCTGTCTGCTTTTCCAGATTCTCTAACGTAAGACTTGAAAAATGGTGCCACTGCATTGCTGACGTACGAATGCAACGTCTCGTAGGGAGATCCATCGCTCAAATTAATAACTCTCAGCTGCGAGGGTACAGATTTATCAGCCTCTACGACAGCACCCCTTTTTAAAAAAGCAATGCTACCAAAATAAAAGTAGGAACAAAAATCAATATCGGCATGCAATACCTGTTTCACATTTTTCTTTTATTTAAAAATAAAAATTACCTCGTGATTTTAGTATTTGTAAATCTTATGTCAAGAGCAATAATGTAGTTTACAATTTCTTTCTCATCTTCACCTCCCGCACTCTGGTCCGTCTCATCATCTGAAAAATAGGAAAAATGGTTTTTTTTTCTTCTCAAATAAATTATTTTAGAAGGATACAACGGTTTAATGTTAACGTCCTTCCCCCTTGCTACAAAATTAAGTTTATTGTACAGAGACAAACAGGCTTAATTGTTTTCAAAGTAACTCTATGGCCAATTAGATTCTTTCAACACATAGACGAAAGAGATCCATCTCTTTAGTTTATCTCTATGATAAAACCTCTTAAATTTGTGAAATAATTTTTCTTAACACAAAATTAGTCAAAGACTAAAGTACTGTTCACCAACAAACTTCCAAAAAAATATAAATAATCTTCAAGAACCAAATAGCTTAATTTTAATAATGCAATGTATCAGATCACCAATAAGTTTTTTTCCAAGGTTTCCACCTTTCAATAGATGACCTTGAAAAACCGAATCAACTTGATTGGTTAGTTTATCCAATTGCTATAATGAAAAAACTTTGACAAATTCACGCAACTTCATTAATACAGTAGTAGAGAAATGCCTGACTAAATTACATAAAATAGGCAGGCATCCTAATTTGATATTTTAATTTTAACTAGGCCTAAGTATAGAATGGTGTTATTCCAATGCTGTACTAACACAAAGAATACCAGATGAGATCTTCAGAGTTGTAGGAATACAATTTCGATTTGAATGCTATGAAATACCTCGTAAGGGATTGTTTTACACATCATTATCCATAATAGTTAGTTAAAACTTTAGACCTCAGTGAATGAATTGGAGCAATTGTTCAATGGTTGGCACGAAGATTGGACCTTCTACTACAGTACCCATTCGGGTTTATCTCTTTACTCACCATCAAAAAGATAAAGTTAATATCACATGGAAAATGGGGAAACCAACTCATTCATTAGTGGGCGTTTTCATCTCCACTTCTTTTGTCGTTTTTGGATTCATTATCAAATTTGAGCATTAAAAACAACGCTGGCCCGTTTCAATCTTCAAACCATTGCAACCCATGTGCAGCAATGAGCTACTGAAATAACAGATCTCAAATCGAGAAATGTGTCTCCACCCTTCTCTCTTTATCCCTGACCTTTAAAGAGTACGTGCGTGGTGGTTTCGTGGTTTGTCCGCACTTGACAATTATCTTTACCTGGGTGACACCTGAAAGATCACACACTCCCCACTACGCGGTTGAAATTCCATCCCCTGCGGATGGATTTCCACCTTGACCTTAGATCCTTTATTACAATAGCAAGAAAAAAACCCCGTACCACTTATTCCATTCATTAACTAACTAAAGCATCCAGCCATGGAAAATTTTTCACCCACTCCCTCCATTATCAAATCCCTTCGAGGGAGGAATGGAATGCTGATTCATCATCTGGTGTGCCTTTGCTTTTAACGTTACCTTTGCTAGAGACACGTTCCACCAGCAAAGCTCGGACTTGGGAGTCGGAAATAAATTTGCGAATGCAATCCAAATGTGTGGGATCAGCGAGTGCTGATTCTAGGGTCGCCGGCAACACATCATCTTCTTCGAGGAGGGCGGGGACACAACGTTGGATGTATTTGACCAATTGGTCAACTTCCGCGACGGTCGTGGCTTGGGCGTCGGGCGAACTCTGGTCGCCAGTTCCCGTGTCCGCAACCTCCGACATCTTTTAAGGACCTCGTCAGTAGCCAAATGCCACCAGCGAAGAATATTCCCAAAAGTTCATCGCCTCACGACAGCAACAGCCGCCATGGTTATGATGACAGGGAGGATTCCAACAAGCGGATTTATCCTCCTATCCACCGTACCGAGAAAATGCAATAGTATTGTAGTGTATCGAAAAAAAAAAAATTAGCTTAATAAAATAAAAACAAACACGATAAAAATGTTAATGGTTGAAATTAAAATACGTTTTTAATTTTTTCGTTTTAATGTTTAAAACCATTGTGGAGCTGCTATGTTCATCGAGCCAATTTCAAATTGTGAGTTTGTCAGGAAACATCTATGTAAAGTTTTTTAAAAAAAAAAGCATGAAGATGAGTCATGCAGTACATCCGGGACATTTCTTTATTGTTGTATCACGGACCAGATCTGTAAGTCCGTGGTTGTATGCCATACGTTTGACAATATTAACAATAATTAAAAAATATACAATTTGACATTAAATTTCTTTGTGTAATGATGAATATGGCAAAAAATAAAAAGGTTTTGTTTCATGCATTTATAGATATAAGTTTTTATCATACAAAATGTGCTTTTAAAAACGTGAAAAATAAAATTTGTTTTTTAAAATATTAAATTAATTTATGTCATTTATATTTCTTTTAATTTTATAATTATATCAACTTCAAATTACTGTTCTTGAAGAATTCCGCGAAAATTGTTACAGCGCCACCGTTGGCCAGTTAGTGGAAATAAAGTGCCAACCACTGCTTTTTGTTGTTAGTGGTATGATTGACTTGTGGTACTACTCGCTCTCCAGAGAGAGAGTATCTTTGCATCCTGTGTTGTTGTTTTAGATGTTTTCCTAGTAGTGTTTGTATGTAGTAGTTTTTGGTACGGCGAAATTTGATGGTGGCTTAGATCAGTTTTTGCCATTCCCCTTGCTCTACCGTGGGATGAATTGCATCAATCATTTTAGCTTGAAGTAGATGCGATGCCCGACTCACTGAAGTTGTAAGTACGAGCGTCGAACCAACTGGAGGAGGCTCGGATCTTTTTTTGGCACCATGCTCACTGAAGAGCCAATTGTGGAGAATTTGAGTTTCCCGTCTTTGTCTTTGCTAGAGTAGTCAGTCGTACAAAATCAAAGTCGCAATTGCAATTGACTTATCACCAATACAACATTCCAAACATTTTATCTGATCTGGCTCACGTTGATTCTATTTTAAACGAGAAACAGTGAAGCGAGGGCTTGAGATTTGAGCTATCGACATTAGTTTGTGCTTATCGATTAGGATAGAGGATATTTATTATAAGTCGAGACGATATAGTTGTTTTGCCATTTCCCAATTTTACTATTCTGGCAGTGTAGGTAGAATGATGATGATGTTGTTGTTGACAACAACACAAAAAAATAAAGCTTGACAGTTCTTTTTTTTTGTATTCCTAATGAACTGCTTCACCGTTGTCAACCTTTAAATAATTTGCACAGTATGCACAGCTGATTTACAAAAATGCTTTTAAGTTATTTTACAATGTTGCGTTTCTTTTGGTGATAACTAGATTAATTTTAACTATATATATTGCTGATAAGCTGCGATACCTAAACCCAATAAATTACATCGATTAGATATTACACTTCAAAAGCTCATTCTGTTGGCAGTATAGCTGACACCCCAAGCTTAGTGATGCGATTGCATTTCAATAAATGCACTTGTACATTCGAGATCATATTCAAATCATGTGAATAATAACGATGATGATGATGATGATGATAAAGAACATAATAAAAGTGTAACAGGCCTTTCGAAGAAGTAAATGATGCCATGCGTAGCATTGCATGGTTTTTTCCCCATTGATTTCCAAAGCATTTTTTCCACTGACTTAACAAGTAATAGATGATTACGAATGTTGACTGTCATCATTAGGATGATGAAGTTGCTGATGGAAAATTACTCAAATGGCATATTGCCTAGAAAAAAAGAAATTGGTTTAACATTGAAAAGTTGGAATGTGAATTGCCAAAAAATATCTCTTAAAATTGAAAAGATGACCTAGTTACTTTCACTATGAATGAATGAATTGGGTACTTTGAATATAAATAATAAATAATTCGATGCACCCAGTTATATGTATGTTTATGTACAGTATATTATTTAAAAAAATGGATTCATTTGAAATGATTTACTTTGCTTGAAATGTTGTTTTGGGGTTGAGTTTTTGTTTTTCGTTGAAGAGAAAGGGGTTGGATATTTGTTTTATTAGTTGTGGGTTATTGTAGCCTAAAAGATTGAAACTACTTTGGTAACAAAATTTTGTTTGTCATTGACTAGAAAAGGTTGTTTTCATGACAATGCAATGGTTTAAAATTAACGTTTGTTGTAGGAGTGAAGAAGTATCCCAGTCTAGTCAGAAATCTCACAATCTCGGAGATCGCCCATCATCCAATCCATCCACTCCAAAAAATGAAAGACGTGAATGTGGACATGGCTCTCATCAGCCATCCATCAAATATGGAGAGCTCATTATCCTTGGGTAGGAACATACTGTGTTGCAAATTTAAACTATTTCAGCCAGTTCATCAGTAGGTAGATAAACAGCAGTTTTATGCCTTTAGTGATTGACAACTGTTTCTGACTCGATGCCATGGCATTGATTCAAGCTTTTTCTATTTTGAGCCTCATTGCCTTGATGATAACTATTGTTTGGCTTGAGTAGAGTAGAGTGGCTAGCCTCCCCATCGTCTAGGGTGGTTGGAAAACTAAAAAAATTCTCAAAGTAACTGGAAAATAAGAAATACAAATGTTAGTAATCATCCTTTGCCTAGACAATTTATATTTTATTTTTAACAAACAATTGTTTGTTTGTTTGTTTTTTAAAAAAGTAAAGTACTTTTGCACAGAACTAAGTAATGACAGGAGGAGGAGGAGGAGGCGGCACTTGGGTAGAATGATGCTTCAACCCTCGCTTGAGGCAACATTTTTTCAAACCCAAGCCACATGTCTTTTGTGTTCATGAACAGCCACATGTTCACTTTGCTCAAATCACTGTCGAAGAATTGGGAGTTGTGGTTTTCAGATGGGCATGATTTCATTTAAGAAGTGTTAAATGTTTAAAGTTACACCTGTAGTAGAAATCAGAGTGGTTTACTAGAGTAAATCATATACTGAAGAGTGGGGTCTTGCTGACCAAACATTTATTTTGATGTTTCTCAAATGGAATCGTGACATTAGCCTAATCTTCATGCGTAATAGGTGGCCCAATGTCACAACAAATAGCAGATTAGCTGGCAGTAACTTACATTTCGCAGCAATCGATTACTGAATGAATCGCCTCCTTTGAATGTGTTATAGATACAATGGATTTTTACCTCAAGGTGAGAAGGGAAGGAGAAGAAGCAAGTTTGTTCTCTACAGGCGCGGTGTTCCTAATGGTGTCAAACCATCGAAACACTATGTCGTTAAAACTCCTCAATCTTCAAAGGTAATACAGCAGCGCAGTATGGAAGTGTTTTGTTGCTTGGAGTCGATTAATAAGTAATTAATGATTTGTTCTTTTAAGGCCATCCTCGACAGCAAACAGCACTCCATATCGTACACATTGTCTCGAAACCAAGCAATTATAGTGGAGTACATGCCAGATGATGAGACTGATATGTTTCAGGTGGTTATCGATCAGATTGGAACAAGGTTCTTTTTATCGGATTGAATTTGAAGGTTAACTTTGATCGCAGATTGGACGTTCATCAGAATCGCCCATTGATTTTGTGGTGATGGACACCATTCCTGGAGACAAAACTAACGAAACAAAAGTCACACAGAGCACGATATCACGGTTTGCATGTCGAATACTCTGCGATCGCTGCAACCCCAACGTGGCTAGAGTCTACGCTGCAGGATTTGATTCATCTAGGAACATATTTCTTGGAGTAAGGAAGAAGAGTCGCAACTGTTTTTTTTTTTTACCTTTGATACATACATACATGTGTTCAACTAGAATATGCCTATTTCAGGAAAAGGCTACGAAATGGCAGAACAGTGGAGAGATTGATGGACTGACTACCAATGGAGTTTTGATCATGCATCCCAAAGGAAATTTTTGTGGCGGCACTACTCCTGGGATATGGCAAGAAGTTTCCGTTGGAGGAGGAATTTATGGACTGAGAGAATCTAGATCTGCACCACAGAAAGGAGCGGTGGTAAGTAAAACCAGTCCCTTTTTTCTTTCTTACTTGAGCACCAGCCGGATGTAGTCTGATTTTATAATTTACCGAGCATGCAGATTGAAGATGAAACCAATGTTTTAAAAGATGGCACACTCATCGACTTGTGTGGAGCGACACTCCTGTGGAGATCGGCAGAGGGGTTGTCTTCATCACCTGTATGTTAAACTTTTCAAATGAAAACCTTAATCCGTTTAGCATTGAAATGGACCAAAACAACAATGTAACTTTTGTCTCTGTTACACAGACAAAGCGACATCTGGAACAAAAGATCGATGAGTTGAACGCCGGTAGACCACAATGTCCCGTAGGACTAAACACGTTGGTCATTCCACGCAAATCAACGCTTTCCAACACCGATAAGCAACCTTACGTGTACTTGCACTGTGGGCACGTTCAAGGGTTGCACGAATGGGGCCAGGATAAAGATTCAGATGCCCGAACGTGTCCTATGTGTTTAAAGGTGTGTCCTATGGAATCGAATTGGGTGTCAAGTTGTGTATCTACTTTTTGATGCTAGTTTGTGTTCTTCTTCTTCTTCAGGTTGGACCTATTGTAAAACTATGTATGGGGATTGAACCAGCCTTTTACGTTGACGATGGTCCTCCCAATTTTGCCTTCAATCCTTGCGGTCATATGGCTTCCGAAAAAAGTGTCAAGTAAGATCGGTTCTCGGCACCATCCCAATTAGAGCCGTTTTGATCCTAACGATGGTCTTTGGTTTCATTGTAACAGATACTGGACTTCAATACTGATTCCTCATGGTACGAATGGCTTTCATGCCGCGTGTCCTTTTTGTGCCACTCCCCTTGCAGGAGATCCAGGCTACATCAAGCTCATCTTCCAAGATTACGTCGATTGAAAGAAAACTGACTAGGTGATCTCATTGAACCGATGCAAGAACACTTCATTTACTTACCATTCACTTTGAAACTTCTCATCCATCGCATTTAGGGCTTGGCAGTGGAAGGTCTCACTATTAATAGTTTCCACTAATATTACAGAATTAAGTGATCATCTTAGGTGAAAGTATTCTGAAGAAAACCACTGCAACTTTATATGCACGTCATCATCACTGGGAACCTTGAAAGCATATTGCAATTAAAGAGAAAAAAACATCATAATCATTGCTCATAGTTTATTTTCATCAGATATTAAAATGGTTATGCCTCCTAAACAAAAGAAACAATTTCCTTTCGGCTTTTTCTGGCAATGTTAGTAATGACAGGAGTGGTTCGCTCACTCAACAGCAAATCGACCATTTGGATTGTTTGATACAGTCTTCAAAAAACATCTGATCATTACCTTTTCGTTCACTCACTCGATGATGATTCCATTTCGATGTAGAAAGCACTCGTGAAGCTTTGTTTTCAACTCGTGCTATTCTATGCTCATGATACAAAAATCCAGAACCTACCAAGTAGATCAAGAAAAAGTTAATATTTTTAATATCGTATCAAAAGTAATATGGCCTTCAATTTATATTTGCTTATTCATTTGTGAATAACTGGTGCGTCGGAAGTAAGCAAGCAAGCAACCTTTGCTATATATATATAGTCAGTGTGGTATGTGCTGCAGTGTTGTAATTTTCTTTTTGCTTTTATCATTTTCATGTGTTGGGGAATAAGCAATCGATGTATTTAGTTGATAACTTGAATTATTTCATTTCTTATTGTTTTGTGTATGTGAACAGCATGGCTATCGATAAATACGTATATAAGGATAAAAAAAAATATATTGGAATGCCACTTGTTTCTGATTGGTAATGATGTTAACTTTGTTTTCACACCAGTGAGTAGTACAAATTATTTATTATCTGTTCAGTATGCTTCTGTGATGTCCTTCCTTCCTTCATGTTTGCTCTCCTCACTTTAAACTGAAAGTTTATTTTTATTGAAAGTTCCTCAAGGTGTAAAAGCACATAAGTAATAAAAAGATTTTTTTAAATAATTTCTTGTGTCTGTCTGTCTGTTTCCAAAATTTTTATAAATACTTTTATAGTGATGCAACAATGGGTTGTACAAGTTCTAGCCATTAATCATTTAAGTTGAGTTGAGTTTTACTGAATTACTGCAATGAAGGCAAGAACACGCCAATTGAGATTGGGATGAATGCAGATAACGTGGCCATGACTGAACAGGTAGATAGGTTTTTCAAGTACAATTCGGAAAGTGGAAATTCTCAATGAGTTCAACAGCCATGTTCATTCAATGGTTGTGGGAATTTGAAAAACCATGCTCAAGAAAATTGTGACAAATCAAATTCAACATAATAAATCGTTTTTTCAGATCACAAATAACCACATCGAGGAAACCACTGATGACAGTTCTGTTACTGCGTAAGTGTTTTCATAGGCTTATTGCACTCCAATTTTCCATTTCAAACTATTGTTTGCACACCAGAAAAGATGAACCTCCCCCTTCCCCTGCCAAGCCCCCTGAACCAAAGGATATTCTAGACGTGTATGCGGATGAAGTGTTGCAATTCAATTTGGACGACATTGTTACAGACACAAGTAGGAAGTTACTAGTGCAGCACAAAAAATGTCCTTTCACACAAAGAATCGTTCATTTCTGTTTGATTAGGACCAGAACTTGGCTACGACGCTTCAGGAAAGCATGCTTATATACAGCTATGCAATGAAATCAATGTGGTACCTTGTTCGTATTTTGTCAAGCATTTAAAGGAAAGTTCCATGAACCTACGATTCTATGGACTAGGGCCAAAGGGAACCCGGGCAGTCTGCCATGCTCTCTACGTAAGTAGAAGCCTATAGTAGTCCACAATTAATCGTTACGTGTAACGTGAAGCTCACCTTCTTTTCATTTTCTCTATTTCCTTGAACAGACTAACCCGTACATTCAAAAGATAGATATTTCAAATAATTTTATAGGAAATGCTGGAGTTGTGTACGTCAGTGATCTGTTAAAGGAGAGCTCTTTTCTTACAGAAATAGTAAGACCCAACCAAATTAACTTTTTTCAAACCAGTGAAACTAATAGCGCACCAGAATAAAGTTTCAATCAATCCGATTTTTCTCCAGGATTTGTCACACAATTCACTAGGTACGGAAGCAGCTAAACTTCTTGGTGAACTTCTCTATAGTAATCCTGCCCACCTCAAGAAAATAAGTCTTTCTGGTAACAGACTTACGTTTCTTGAATAACCGATAAATTTGTTACATTTTTACAAGTCTCTCAACTATTTCATATCAAAACACAGAAATTGATAGAAATCTTTTTCTCCACCAAACCAGGAAATAATTTCAACGATACCGATGCCAATTACTTTGCCTATGGTTTGGACGGCAACGATCGCCTTACTGACATTGATTTCAGTCATAATGGCTTTGGCGTTCAAGCTGGGCAGATTCTAGGGGCACAGTTAGGTTAGCCATAAGTTCCATAAATTAATCTTTCTCGTAGGATTTATGCTTTATATAGCCTACAATTAATTACCAGGCACAAATAATATCTTGGAATACGTGGACTTAAGTTGGAATCACTTCCGAGGAGCAGGTGTTCCAGCTATTTGCACAGCAATTCGTGTAAAATGATAATAATTAATCTAAGTACTTTTTTTTCGGACACTGCAAGTGTGCCACCGATCAATTAGTGCTATCTTATAGCTCAATCTGCAATTAACTTATCTCAACCTATCCAACAATGGCTTGGGAGAGGAAGGTGGTGTGATTATTGGGAGAGGACTGACATCAAACACAACATTACAGTTTTTGGACATCAGTAACTGTTCTATTGGAGATGTAGGTACTGCAAACATTGCAAGGGCATTGGAGAAAAATGAAATTTTATTAACGCTCAAGGTAATTGTTAACCTATTTCTGTATATTATTATAATATACAGGGTGTGACTTCATTTAACAAGGCCATAGCTAAATAATGAATAATAATGCTATGCATCAGTTGATTGAAAAACTCTACAAGTTTTATAGAACAGTTGGAAATGGACTCGGTGTGGAAACCTCCTGCAATCTAGGTGAAAATTCAATTCTGCCAATGTCTATTGTTGCAATAGCAACCCATTGTTTCAACTCTGGCAAAGTCTTCTGCTGCAATCAGTCAACAGTACTTGTGCAAAACATCAATCGAATGCCAATACGATATAAAACTTGTAGTTTTTCTATCGATTGATGCGTGTAGTATTATTATTATTATTATTATTATTATTATCATCATTATCATCATCATCATCATCATTATTATTATTATTATTATTATTATTTGTTAATTAGTTATGGCTTTGCCAAATAAGGTTACTCTTTTTGAAACACCCTGTATACTGGAATTAGTCTATATGGAAATGTGTGAAAAATCAAGAACAGGTGCCAACTTTTCAATACATTTAATAAATTTCTATTGGTCTAACAAGATGAGAAGAAACCCAGTGGGACCGGATGGAACCAATGCACTAATAAAATCACTGTTAAAAAATAATGCTTTGAAAGAACTGGATTTGACGGTAAACATGTCATAACACAACATAAAATCACCATTTTTTTCACGTTAATAGAAGTGATCTCATCCGATGCTGTAGGACATTTACGTGACAAGAGAATTTGAAAGCACCTATCAACTGATAAAAGAAACTCGGGAGATGATTATTAAATACGAAGGAGTGGCAGGGGACTTTGAATTGCCACTGAAAACAAGACGACAAACAGGTTCACATTGAGATCAAGTTCTAATTGAAATAGTCAAATAGTGCAGCATTTAATACAAACTATTACTAGTAATTACATCACTTCATCCGATTGCCAATGAAAACCATAGATGTCTTAGGTGGTGATATCAGTTAATATTTTTTAAAAGGGAAACTAAAATCAAAGTGACAATCCCAAGACACCAATGGTTTTTCAACAGGCAAACTTTAAATTCTCTGATAATCAATACTTTAGTGTTTTAATGGTGAAATTGTGCCATTCATGACAAATTTAGATTAAAACGTTTCAGAACAGATAGGCACATAATCAAATGATATACGATAACAGATATCACGGAGAGACTGACTCGAGCAAAAGCTACTGCCAAACCGTATGCGCTCAAACTGGAAAAGTTCTTGTTGGGTATGGATAAAGAAGAATTAACAGCCATCGAACTAAGAGCAATCCTTGAAGTAATTCAAGACTAATTTTACAAAAAAAGTGAACTTTTTTGTAGTCACCAAGTAACAGCGTTTCTTTCTAGAAAAAAGGACACGTGCTTAAAGTACATGCTGATGAGATTGCTCTCTGCTTAAGTAGCGATGGCAATGTTTACATCGAGTAAGTGTATGTCAATAAGAGCTTTATGATGAAAGTTACTTGATTTTTGCCATCTGAAATAACATAGGCTATGGTACTTAATTCTCTTTTATAGGAGCATTGCTGAAGAATTGCGTAAAATTCCAGACGACAATGGTTTACCACCAAATGGTGGAAACAATAAAGCTAAAAAATAAACTTGCTTTGGCCCCTTGACCTAATCAGCACCCGTTATTACCATTACAGTACTAAGTCAATCTAAAACTTACCACATAGCAAAATAACTCATGCACACGCATCCTCCTCCTCCATTTACTTCAGCCTCAATCCATAGTGAATATCCTCGTACTGATGTCATCCAAAAGCCAATCAATACCTTCAAGAAGATTCTGTCCTGTCATGGCACTGCATCCTAGTAGCTGCCAGTGATGTGTTGTAATGCTCTTCAACTCCAACAACTAAACAAACACACAACAAAACAATTTGTCCCAAATTTGACTAACATCACTAAAGGTGAGTGAGTACAGGCATACCTCCTCGTCCGTTTGTCAGCTAGGGGTCAGAGCACCACAGACAAAAGTCGATGGTAACTGATCAAAGTTAAAGCATTGCCTATAGTTAGCTTGTAAATGCATCAGGGCCATCAAAAAACAAATAACTGTATAACACTTTCAACTATGCTCAACACTTAAAGAATGAGTAGAATAAAAACTAAAATGGAAATTATAACAGTGATGTTATAATAGCATGATGGAAAAAATATTTCAAAAATAATTCGAATGACAGTGCCCAGTGGTGACAAAATGAGACGACAAAGCAACGAAATTTAGATATTCAATTAGAGAATCAATTTTGAGGTGACGAAAGTCAGGGTGTATGCCTGTATTTTAATAGTCCTCCCACCTCGCAAATCTCATCCCTGGATAATGCACCAGGTAAATCTTGTTTGTTTGCCAAAACTAGAAGGGTAGCTCCAACAAGTCTCTGTAGAAGTAACGGTTCTTTCTTTAGTCAACTGATAGCCAATAACACCAAGGAGAGATTTCGTAACTCACTTCTTCCTGTAACAGCATATGCAGTTCATTCTTGCAATCACTCAAACGTCTTCTGTCGGCACTGTCGATCACCCAAATGAGGCCATCGGTACTCTCAAAGTAATTTCTCCAATAGGATCGCAAAGACTTCTGCCCTCCCACATCCCATATGTTGAGTTTGAACCTGTTTTAAATCAACTGAATTATTAAATAATTTCGATGATACAAAAAAACTATAAAGAAACGTGGTGAACTCTATCTATACCCTTTATGTTCAAGAGTCTTGATATTGAACCCAAGCGTTGGTGATATAGTGAAGATGTCCTCTCCATTGAATTTCTTCAGAATAGTGGTTTTCCCAGCATTATCTAAACCACTAAATTATTCAAGGTGTCAAGTTGAATAACTTGTTGAGGGGAAGTAATGCCAGCTACAAATCTCAACATTTAATTTTTAAGTAACTCGATGATTAATTAGCATTCACCAGTAATAATTTCCCAGTTATTGGTATGGTATGGTACCCTACTTACAGCAGAAATAAGAAAAGGATACAGGATGAGTAACCGAACTTCTTTCTCCTTCTGTTTCATCTTTTTAAGGATTGTTAATAGCCCCATCAAGAAATTCCTTAGTTAGATAGATACAAACTCAAACTCCAACACTTCTTGACTGGTCTTCAAGGAAACCTCCAAAATACAAACAGCAAAAGGAGGAATACGCAACAAAATCAGCTGATTGGCATTGGCAGCTGATGTCGTGCCTTATAATTCCTCCAATAAGAAGACAGGTTACAAATCTTGCATGGACCATGAAAGCCAAAACAAACACAGTCATTGGATTGGATGAGGAGAGAGAGAGAGATTTTAAAATCTTTTGGCTCTTGCAGTGCCTCCTTACTTGTTGTCATGTTGGTTTTATTTACTACTTAAGAACAGAAAAAATTGTTGCCAAAATAAAATATATTCGATTGGATCGCGATAATTAAAACAGCACTATAAGATAAACATTTCAATCCGGAATTAGTTTCGTGTTGAAGTATTT
Organism: Cryptops parisi; assembly: GCA_034695005.1. Lineage (NCBI taxonomy): Eukaryota > Metazoa > Arthropoda > Chilopoda > Scolopendromorpha > Cryptopidae > Cryptops > Cryptops parisi. The sequence continues at coordinate 51,805 of JAQIWH010000148.1, forward strand.
TCTCCGCCTCCAAAATAATGGCGACATGCTTCGTACCCTACTTCGTCACGAAATGAAATGAATCAGAATAACTATTGTCCAAACGTCGATGATAGTTTCGCAATACTATGAAGTTGTTCGTCGCCGTATTACTAATGTTTAGAAATTGTTATGGCTTCGAAATTAGATCCTTGGGTTCGGGTCTTTGACGTATCGAACCCTGTGAAACACCGGAAAGGATTCACTATTTACAAAGTCACCTCTAGGGTGGGTACTGCTGCTGCTTTAACATCTTTTCGCACCATTCAGGGGTTTCAAAAGTTGGTAAAAATTGAAAAATAAAGTAAATAAATAAATATAATTGGATTGACCACAAAATTAATTTTTTATTTTGCTCGGATCAAGCTTTACTTGATCTTGAGACAGAAAATTAGACATACTGTATCCAAAATTTTCCCATGCCAAAATAAACAAGAGTCATTTCTTCTAAATTTACCAACTCCTCTTAGATAATTAGAATCTATGCATGCAATGCCTCATTAAATGAAACGTGAAATCCCCATTGGGTATTTTCAGGTCTTTCCACGATCTTCACCAGAAGCAGTCACCGCTGTAAGCAGTACTAATTATAGTAAGAATAGCAATACCTGTAGTATATAATTCTGGTTAAGGGAAGGGAAAACATATCTGGTTATCAGTTCCCTTCATTCACTACCAGTGATTTGTACAGATAATTCGTAACAATGGCCTCGCTATCAATAGCCTACTGTGACAAACAGCTGTAGGGCAAAAGATAACTCGTGAATTCAGCACAATTGGGCATCCATAGCATTTTATTTTCTTTCAGGTAACCGTGTGGAAAAGGTTTAGTGATTTTAAGAAGCTGCATAAAATACTACATACTCTGCATTCTAACTTGTATCTGAAGGGCACATTTCCAGGATTTGCCAAGTCACGCTTATTTGGCAAGTAGTTTGTCACTTAGGGGTAGTATTCCATGGCGAATTTGGTGCTGAATAGCATTTTCTTTATAGGGCGTTATGATTCTGATGTGATAGAAGAAAGAAGAGATAGTGCCTTACAACTGTTGGAATTTATCGCCCAGTATCCCCCGTTGTTCACGAGTCAAGTTTTTGTTAAGTTTTTTGAGGTATTAATTGTACTGTACTTGTGACGATGAATTCAGCCAAAAGCAAACCTTAATAGTTAGCAAGTAATGACAACAAAGTGGTTTTATGCTGCAGAGTTCTCATCAACCAGTTGAAGAAGCTTTGGAGAATCAGCTCGATGGAACAGATGGACAGCAAGACATGACCAATACTGACGACGAAAGTCCTGCGACGTCAGAAAGCAATTACAGCACTGGTAGCAAAACTCCACAGTTAAGGTGACGGATGTTCCGTTTTCCTATAGGGATGGCTTGCACACCCCCATTATAACGATCCAGTTCCTTTATTTCAGCCTTGAAAGTGCAGCCCATTTGAACCTTGGTGGTGTGTGGGAACATCCTCAGAATCAGGAAAATTTAAGTACAGGCTCTGAAAACAGTGACGATAAGAATTCACTAAAAGATGCCGATTCTATATTGAGCTATTCGACATTGCCTGCCGAGCTGTCTTTGTTTGATCCTTTTGGTACATCCCAAGCCTCTAGAGATGTTCCTCTACCCGAACCCAGCATAAGCAATACTTCATTGCTTTCCTCTCTTACGTTTCATGATGGTTCACGTGACAACGTAGATGAGTTGGCTTCTATCGGACAATCACCACACCCATTTCAAAGCGATGATTTGAGTTTTTCATCGTCGACCTTAGACCCTGCTGAAAGCATGAATGTTTCACAAAACCAGTTTGAAAAAGTATCCATAACGAACAATTACTCGGTGGATGCAGGGCTTCATCGAAACCCGGCAATGACAGATAGATACAAAATGGATTCGAGTGCCAAGAAGCAAGATGGTTCCAGCACGCACGCTTCCATGTCTTTTTTTGCCCCCACAAGCTTTTCCAGTGATGATCGCAGCGGAGAATATTTATGTGAAGCTGCGAGTCACATCAGTTTGGCACAACAGAATGAAGCCGATGGTAAATTTGAAGCTGCATTTGGATTCTACAAAGCTGCTGTAGCAACACTGCTCAAAGGAGTTCAAAGTAATCTATATGCAAAAATGCCTGCCTGCTACAAGATAGTGTTTTGTTTTTTTAATTCGCTTTAACCGATTTGAATTTCAGCCGACATGAACAAAACACGTCGCGATGCTGTTCGCAAAAAGACAGCTCAGTATTTGGTACGTGCGGAAGAGATTTACCGCCAGCATTTATCAGGATTAGCCGAAGATGAAAACAGATGGAATGTGAGTGAGATTGCCTTGCACATTTTTAGAGGACCTTTTCGTTTTAACAGCATTTTTATTGATTTTGTCAGGAGTAAAATGAATAAAGAAATGAAAAATTGGTTTCAAATATGGGAAATTCTGCGGAAACAACATGCAATGGACTGCAAGTTCTCTTGCTGACATCTATATGCAATAAGATGTTGCTGTGAAATTATTTGTAGTTTAACTGATGTTAGATTAAGATAATCATGTTATTAAACTATATATTCATGTACTCCTCAATAAATTTTTAAAATACTGTTTTCACGAATGCCTTCAGTAGTCTTAGTAGTTTTAATTTCAATTATTGATGCAAAACGTAGGGCTCATCAGTCCTGTGATAAATCCCTACAGTACATACACAGTGGAACCAGTTTACGACATTTGTTCAATATTGATCAATTATGCCCATGATCAATATTGTTCTCCATTTGATACATGGTTGATCATGAATCAGGGTCTCCTTTACAGAATGATGTCTGCCTGCTTAAGACATTTTTCACCTAATACGTAGAATTGTCTTGACCAAGACCAAGGGTATCGACCGGGTTCGCTGTGATTGTTACAAAAATTTCTCACTTTTGGATACTCGAGCATAGTGTAATGGTGTCCATTCTCTTTCTTTTTTTCTTGTAATATTTCAGATCAAAACGGCGACGTTCCCAGTCGTCGATTGGTCACGGACTTTCAGTTTGTTACAAGGCGTTCCGAGTGAACTGAAAAATTACAGAGTGCTTGGGATCATCGACCAAACGCAGTTGGTGTTGGATTCAACCACAAATCAAACTTACATCTTGAAGGTAAATTTACAACAAAGCTGGCTGTAGCCACTAATGCACAACCCATAACCACCTGTTCTAAGTTGTAGCATCCTGTTAGGTTCTTAGGCGGTCGAGCGAGCCAATCGGTATTCCTTCCATCGTTCCTTCAAAAATCCCATTCATGATCCAGTTGTACAAATTCATCTGCACCGACCATGCAATATTCTTGATCCTACAACACGCAATGGGAGGTAAATTGTGGACTTACATCAGAAGCTACCTGCAGAATAGTCCCCAATCTCCGTACCACGATGTGGAAGAATGCGACCCCTTGACCATCGATCCAAATTTGCAATTGAGCGACGGTGGAAATGTTTACTCCGGAAGAAAACTGCTGCGGGTGGAGAATGAAAACAAGAATCGGGTGAATGTGGAGAGGATCAAAGATGAAGAAGAGGCTCTTAGCAATACTACAGTTAACGAGCTTGGAGAAAATAAATCGACGGTCGGGCCTAAGTGTGTTCCCAGTTATACAGATTTGTTCACCAGTTATGCTGCTTCGCTACAACCTGATCAAGTGGTAGGTTTGGCAAAGTGCAATTTAGTACCAATTTCATCAGGGGATGATGTGCAACAACCACCCGATGAGGACTGTGGTAAACAGCTGACCGAGTCACGTGACAATAGCTTGACGAAGCATGCCAATCCAACAGCTGAAAACGAAGAGGCATGCAATGAAGCAAGTGACACCGACGATCCAACAATGTTCACTCTGCAACACATTAAGAACATAAAAGATCTTCAAAAGATTGACGCTCAAGAGTTGATTAATTCTGCACAACTACTGCTAAAAACGGTGGATCAAACGTTGCGGAATAGTTCTAAAGAAAAAAATCCAACTCTTAACATAGCTTCCTTGGATATTAATGATAATGCTGTCAGTTGCGCTGACACTAAGCAAAGGCCCCCCAATTTGACTGTTTCGCAAGAAACTGGCCAATCGGCTCCGGAAACTAAAAAACCTCGTCAGAATACTTCAGATGGCCAAGACAAGCATAAAAGTCAGCGGAAATTCAGCGAAGATTCGGCATTTGCATCTCCAGGTCACGAGTGCCGCTTGTCTTCTTCGGCCGAGAGTTTGCTGGAATCCAAACCTCGGAGGCGGCATTTCTCGATGGTGTTTCGCCAACTGGACGAAGTAGCAGGCTCCAACTGCTGTCTTCCGGAATCCTGTATACGTGTCTGGGGAGCTGAACTAGTGATAGCACTCTCACATTTGCACAACCTTGGTATTATATGCAGGTTAATGTCATGATTTGGTTCTAAAATAACTTCTTTTCTTTCATCGACCCAATTTTAAATGTTCACCCCTTTTTCTTCTTCTTCTTCTTCTAGAGATCTAAGACCTGATAATGTTCTGCTTGGAGAACGTGGACACATTCTGCTTTCCTACTTCAGTCACTGGGATTGTGTCGAGCGATCCCTCAATTTGCAAGCGCTAGAAAACATGTATTCGGCACCTGGTTGGTTACATTTGTAGAATCGTTAATCCACGCTGCCTGCTCAAGTTACACGAAATCCTGTTTTATTTTTAACAGAAGTCAACGGTTATTCGTCCATTACACCGGCGTGCGATTGGTGGAGTTTAGGAGCTCTCCTGTTTGAACTCTTAACATCAAAGGTACTACACAAGTTCCGCCATCTTAGGAGGGACAAAAGGTTCTAAATCCATAAACACTACTTTTCCAGACACTAGCCTTTTGCCACCCGGGTGGAATTAGCAGCCATTCTCAACTTTGTATCCCCTCCCACATTTCTTTAGAGGCGCAACTGCTACTCAGACAGGTATAATAATAATATTGCCACGTATTTCGTTTCTAACCAATTAGTTCCATCTAATCGCCTGTTTGGTTTGTTCAGTTGTTAGCCTACAATGTCAACGAGCGACTCGGTAGTGGTGTTGAAGGAGTGGAAGCCATTAAAGCTCATCCTTTCTTCCAAGGTATTGATTGGGATGAAATGTCATCATCAATGATGTCACATTGACACCAGAGAAGCATCATTCTATTTTCTTTAAAAGTACCATTCTTGTTATTACTCACCATTTTATGACAAAGTGTTTCATCCTCAGCGCAGCGCTGAGAGGTATATAGTAGGTTATTTTTAAAATTGTCAGTTAGTGATCTTTATATTTAATGATAATATTATGCAATCAGGGATCTTCTATGAAGAAAAATTGAACAATGCCTGAAAAAGTCAATTTTGTTATTTAATCATGCACATGACAAGGAAATAAAATTTACTGTATTTTTCACAATTTGTTTTAATTGCTTCAAGTAGTGGAATTTCAGGGCATGGATGCACATAACACATGGATAGCAATATTGATACAAGAACAAATGTGACTAGTACGGATTAAGCATGCTTAAAAAATTTAACTTTGGCTTTTCCTTTTTTATCATTTTAAAATAATCTTTGGCACAAAACAACAATAATAAGGATTAAGTGTTCAAGGTTGCACATTGGTAGTTGGGCATGTTTTAAACAGGGCTGTGGAGTCCAGAGTCGATTCAATTATTGGGTTACACAGTGTCAGTGAAAATAGACCAACTCCACCTAGCAGTAAAGGGGGGGTTGTCAAATTGCTGCCGAAGCGACATTTTAACAACTGAAAAATCAGTGTGATGGTTGTAATTTCTAGAATGAATAGTATTCACTGTTTATAGTATAAAGTGATTCTTCTGAATCGGAACTCCACGATGGTGCTGTATATATCGTAAGCCAACGGAGCAAAATCAATGTACCTTCAATGTTAAATGCTGAGCGAATGCTATCACCCTTTCATTCGGATACCCCATGCACAAAATTCCGGGCTCGCAAGATTGGAAATCTCTATGTCTCCAGAATTTGTGGAAATGATAAGGTCATCCAAAAAAACTTTGGACGTCAGTCAGTAATGTAAGTTGTGAAGGAAAGGGTGCACAGGGACAAGCCCCAGACGATTATCAATGCCTTAGAGGAAAACACGACGAATGCACTCCACACCATCAATGTTGCCTCTCGAGACACACCGGACACTTGCTGCGATGTCATTTACTCAACAACAACATAGGAGGCAAGTAGATGTCACAAAAACTTCATTGAGTTATGTCCATTTCTTTACAAGATATGACACAATTTTAAGTTTTGGGTTTATAACAATCACGCTGTGTTGTCACGATTGCATGTGCTGTAATGTTATGCAATTGGTGTTTTAGCAAGATCTAAATTTAAAGCTGTAATTAACTTTACCATAATAAATTAAGGAGTCTGCATCATAAAGGTTTTGTGAACCAACTCCACAGCCCCGCTTTAAAAAGTAGATGTAAAGCCAATCAAATATATTTTTGTACACCGTTTCATAGGAGTGGAACTCAAGGACATGCTGAAAATTATGACTAGATCTGAGAGATGTATAAATAAACTGATTTTTAAAATAATTCAATGCCTAGTTCCACTTTTACGCTAACTTAGTAAATGACTGAATGCGTTTGTGGCAATCTTGTTGGAAGATAAAACAAAAATCAAGTATGTCATCCAGCATGTGCCTATTCACCAATAAAAAACAATCTGTTCTTAAGGCTTTACGAAAGTGCAGTCCTATCACGTGCAAGTTTTAAATCAGAAAAAAATATAATAATTAAGAGTTTGGATAAACAAAGGTTTTCCTTTTTAAAATTTCTATTCGTTCTATAACGAAACCAAATTATAATAATCCTTTTTTTTTCTGGAAAAGTTGAATCGTGAATCGTTGCTGCACAAACCAAAACAGTATCGCTCATCATTAAATGCTGTTTACAATTCAACGTCTCCAGGTTCTTCCATAACTATACCAGTTCATTGACCACATCATTAAATGGTGGTTACAATGCACACGTCTCCAGGTTCTTGCATAACTATACTACATATTTAAAGCTCATATTTTCAGTCATGAACAACTGTTTGACCCATCCTGTCATACACGGAGAAGAAATAGTTTTGTGATGGAACGCCAAAGTAATCTAGGTGGTGTTTGAAAGTGATAATTTTTAACAGATGCTTAAGTTAAACCACCAGCAAGGTGTTATTTTCTTCGTTGCACTATTAACTTTCAATTACCAGTATCGTATACGAGAAATTTTACGATCAGTACTGTTGTCACACAACACATTTGAAAAAATATCAACAACACTCGGATTCATTGACCCATACTGATCTCCCAAGTTTTAGAATTTTCGATGGCCTGTCAATTTTCTGCACAATTAACATGTCCAATGGTGCAAAATCAGGAACAATATCAAAAACTAAGGTCTCTTACCTTTAAAAATACAAACACGTTGTCACAAACCTGTGTCTGCAATGAGAAGTGCATTCCCTTAAATTACACACTAGCAACAGGTTTGTTGTTGATGACTAGGTTCACTTTGTCGGGATCATCTTCGCCGAGTTGATATTCATTCTTTGGCTTGTTCACCACTGGGTTTTGAGCGTAGAGGTACGAAGCATAGGACACGATAGCAATGGCGATGATGGTGAATTTGTCGATGGGGATTCCAAAGATGAACCAGCACAGCACTGCTGTGAACATAAGTTCCAATGCGCTGGCAAAAGTTTTAAGGATCGAGTTGAGGCTTTTCAAAAACAAGCTCGTCACAATGCCAATCCCAGCATTGTTCCACATGATACAAATGACTTTGAACTGAAGAACTGAGGAAATAGCTTCTTGCGTGAATGCCGTCAGCAATTCACCATTCACCAACAAAAGCCCAAGATTACATATTATAGAGTCTATGTACATGAAAATGTTTTGCATCATGATGTGCGTTTCTACGCCTACATCTTTAAGTAAGTACTCATTATAAACACCGGCAAAGCACGAACAAAATACCTGCAATAATAAAAAGCGTTATTTAGTCAAAGCATGCATGATACCAACAGAATCTCAGACGATTATTATCTTAAGTTATAATATTGTAACTACGAGCTACGAGTTGTTACCTGCAACATAATTAATCCTAGGTTGAAAGTAAGCACAAAATGAAATTGAGAATCTGCAGCATTAGGATTTGTCTTCATCTGTTTGATAATGCATCCCACCGTAAGAAGGCAAAGTGAAATCCACTGCTTCCGACTCAGTTGTTTCTTGAATAAAACCTGCAAACCATGAGGAGGAGTCAGAGAAGGTAAAAATCACAGTTAACACCTGAGCACCTATTCCACGTGCATGATCTGGTTTACTAGCAAAATAATATACGAAACAAAATCCCCTAAATCTTGGTTTATTGTGTAATTGAAGGAAAAAAATATCCTTTTGTAAAAAATATTCATTCCAAACAACAAATTAAATTGAGTCATTGAAGTTGAAAACACTCACCTGAAAAATTATGCCTGTTACAACAACTCTAAACTGCAAAAGCAGATAATAAGTAGTTGGGTCAAAAGCAGCTAAGTTGACAAACGCAAGATTATTGTACAGACAGTACAAAAATGCAGGAACAAAATACAACATAAACACTGTAAAATAAAAACAAATTTATAATTACATCAAGATGTTTGCATAGGTAATTGCTGAAATGTTAAAAGATGAATCACAAAAACCTTTAAAGTGCTTGCGCATTTCTTCAAGCATCTGTTTCCATGTGAATCTAAGAACACGAACAAGAAAATAGCATTGTTACTTCACTCAAAGCTAAGCCACTTAAACTATTACCGATGAGCACTCACTCTCTCAAATAGACAAAAAAAGCAATGCAAAGTTTCAAACATTCTGTCAATAAAACAACAGTGATAGGGTTGTAGTTGTAGGTATTGTCCTTGTTTTTCGTTGCTGTCACTAATATACCTGAAACAATAAAAAGGGTGTGCTAATATTAATTAACTTGTCTTGTATTATTGCCTTTAGCTAAAAATATCATCACAACCGAAAGCCACCTAAAACATTGACACTATTGCACTACTTATTACTTTCAATCAGTTTCTAAGCTGATGCAACACATCAATAAGCAATTAGATTGCATACGTCGGTCGATAAAGCTGTAGTTTTGTTTATTTTGTACAAGTGACTGATGCCAATGTTTACTTCACCAGTACACACAATGCAATGGTCTTTATATTGAATGCTTACCTTTCAATATCTTATTATATAAACACACCTGTGGCTCAAACGCAAACTGCACTTTATTGGTTTAGATAGAATTTTACATACAGCCATTAAAAAGCTTGATTGGTTTCTACTTTTGAAAGGTTAGCTAGTTTCAGCTGGAGTAAGCAAAGTTTTATTTTTGAAAATTGACAAGAATAGTTTTAAATTATCGTCCGCACATAGGAGCGATTTGTTGTTACAGAATATTAAACTGGAACCCTAAATAATAATAATAATAAATAAAACCTTTCGTTCGAACGAAAGTGAATGATCGTGAGTACGTGAAAGTGCGACACACCCCTCTAACGGCAATGCTTTTTATAACGAGAAATATATCTTTCAAAGTACCGCGAATTACTTCGCAAATCATACTACCTTGGTTTATGAATAATGCCATATACGAAACGAAGATGGCAAAGCTAACTCGAGTGGGAAACAGCTCGCTCGAACAGCCAAAGCCATCGCAGCAACGTATCGTCGACGCCATGTTTTCGTCCTCTGCGGCTCTACCTACAAGAAGTCGAAACGACGTGAACGAGCAACGAGTTTATAGATAGCTGCTGCCTCTTCCAATCAGATGAAAGGTTATAGGACAATCCCGTTTGGTTAATATCTAATCTAAGCTCTGAGTGGACGTTCCCACTGTTCCCAACTTTTAAGCTCCTATCGTTTAAGAAAAACAAATTGCTAAAATAAACGAAAATAAAATCAATATTAATGAAAATTTAGTATTTAAACAAAAGATTGTCTCGAATATTTATGGAACAATCCAAACCCATTTAAAACCCAATTAAAATAGTAATTTAGTAGGTCAACATCAATAAATAGAATTCCAAAAAATGTTCGTCTGCTAGGATGCGGTTACCGCCTGCCTACCTACTCTATTTATATTACAGTAGGGCACTTTAAATAATGTACTCTAATTACTACTGTATTTGATGTGACTTCAATTCTTCAATTTACAGTTTTAATGCAAGTTTCTCATTTACAGTTTAATTTAAAAAACTGGTCATTTATAAAATTCCAAATGGTTATCAATTTACGAAATACTTATAGAATAAATTTCATTTGAACATTGATTTATTAAAAAAAAACATTAATTTATTGGAAAAATATATAAATAAACAAAGTTTACAACTTTTTGCCTTGAAATTTCTTTAAAAGCTTGTTAATAAAATATTCGGTTTCTTGAGCTACATTACAAAGACGTAGATCCAAAAAATTAAGGCAACTGTTTTTCTCAAGACCTTCCAAAATGTAAACACCGCCAATCTTCACACATGCATGCAAGCAAACAAAAACAAACCATCAATTAGAAGAGTCGACCTTTTTAAAAAATCAAAATAGGTGGATGCCTAATAGATATTATTATTATTATATCTACCTCGCCAATAGCGTCGTTGCAAGATAAATCCAGACTCTGCAGGCTTTTGTTGGCTGTCAGTGTGTGGCTAAGGACTTCGGCAGTTCCTTCGGAGATGTTGTTGGAAGCAAGATTCAACTCTTGCAAACCCTTGTTCAGCACCAACGCTTTGCAAATAGCCATCCCACCAACATCTTCCACGCAATTGAGTCGCAAGTTGAGGCTTTTCAGTGTGACGTTTTTGGATAAAGCGTAAGCTATTGCTTTTCCGCCCAGTTCTCCAATCACATTGTGCATCAAATTGACCCTACGGATCTTTTCGTGCGCTAAAAGCAACTTGGCTATTGCAAAAGCACCTGCATTCAAAACACACTTTTAATATAATTTCTTACGATACGACCAATTTATTCTTTCAGCTACTTTTTTTTTTCTCACCTTACTGACTAACCTGGTAAAGCATAATTTTTTCACCTTCACGATGTTTTGCATACGTCTTAGAAGCTTGTTCCAATGAGAAAAAAAGATTTAGGAAAAGTAGACTAACCACACGCTTCAAGAATTGGTTAGAAATGAAATTTATGCAGTTCACCTGTCTTTCTCTCACATTTATTTTTTAAAACTCAAGGAAGGCGGCAAAACACTGTGGAGGTGAAAATGACCTACCCAGTCCGTAAAGTAACATAATGGTTTATGTATAGAAAATCGTACTCATGATAAATTATGTTTTTCGGAGCAAAAAATTAGGCGATTTACTGCACTTCATAAGTAAAACTTACAATGCAAAGTGTTGTTTTGTTTTTTTTATATATACCTTTGTTTCCAATTTTATTATGTGGAAGCGACAGCACTTCTAACTTGGGCAGCTTTTGCCACGCATGGACCAGCAGATTGACACCACCATCATCGAGATCACTGTTGTGCAGTTCGAAAACCATCAATTGGTTACAGCTCTTGACGAGTGAGCTGACCAGAAGCTGACAATCTGCCCGAGACATCTGAAACGCTCGCCAGTCAAATGCATCTTCGCAATTCTTCACGGTGTAGGCGACGTGGAATTCTTTCAACTCATCCAGTTCTTCGAAGATGCGTTCGAAGTTGATGTGCCCTTCTTCGAAATCAACATTTTCTTCGCCCTGGTGTTCTTTTGGTAGTAATTGGCTAACGTTCAACCTTCGGACATACTTCTTGACAGCCACAGTGAGCTTGAGAATGTCATCCAAATCAGTGTCGTCGTCCACGGGTTGAACGTTCTCGATCATTTCTTCCAAGTTGCGCTGAAGACACATCACCCGCCAAGAGTTTTCATATTTACTCACGTCGCACACGGGCCATCGGTGAATGCAACGGCGTCGCCAGTAAACCTCGTCTTGAATGATCGGAATGGCTTTCAACAGTGGCAAATCGAGGGGTATCTTTTTCATCAGGTAATAGCGCTCCTCTGGAGAAAATCGACTCAAGTTCCATTGTCCTACGAGTAAAGTAAAACTTACCTATTACAAACCAATCTTAAGAAGGCGTTATCGTATATCAGTTGAGCTGAGCTTTTATACCGGAATATTTGGAAGCAATTTTGTTCAAGATCAAGTATTTCAGTTCCGGGATGGTGGGAATGTTGTAAGTGGGATCTTCGGCAATAATTCTCCTGGGACATTGACTTTTCAAAACAGGAATTCGCATATTTGTCAAAGACGGTTTTATGGACGTGTTGTCTGTTGCCATGTTTCTGGTCAATACACTTAATCGTGAATAGCAGAACAATTACATTTTCACTCGAACCTTGGAGCCGATCTTGAATCCGGTTCAAGTGAAATCGCGTCAAACGTTTTTAAGATATAAAATACATAATCATTGCGACAGACAATGTAACGACAAATAAAATTAATAGTCAAAATAAAATTAACGTTAATATATAATATTAAAACATTATTATTATTATAAACAAACCTCTGTGGAATGACAAACACAAAATTGCGAATTTAAAGAAGAAAGCGGAGAAGGAAAAGTGATTGTTTACCTTGGGTGTTTCGATGGTGATGATGACGCTTGTTACGATCTTTCGTTGCCTCCTCACGACGTCACATACGAACGGTCACGAATTCATGCCATGCGGTAGGTACTGACTGTGACTGAACTGGACTGGACTGAAAGTAAGCATGGTGCTGTTTTGACAGTAAACTATTTCTTGTTGTTGACATCAACTAACGGCCATGGAGAAACGACCTAATACTAAGGAGACCGAGAATGACCTCCTCAAGCTACAGAATGAATTTCTCGAATCGCTCAATACACCGTCAGCCAAACTTATCCGAGCCGAAAAACGAACACAAAGTAAACACAAAAAATTGAATAATATACAACTATATATAAAGCTAGAACTATGCATAATATCAACATTGGTCACTTTAGATGAGGATGAAGCTGCTGTTTTAAAACGACTAAAGCCGTCTGATGGCTTAGTAGAAGATGATCAACCGATGGACTTAGGTATGTATGGCTGGCCGCTTACTTACTACATACAGAATAATTAATTTGAAAGACTTTTCAATCGATTTGCCAGTTTGTGTGTCATGTCATGTCATAAAATTGCTACATTTTTTGTTTTAGATGTCACATTGCTCTCAAACATAGTGGTAAGTTGAAGTTAACATAATAAGTCTAGAAATAGCATTGTTTTGCTGAATGTTTATTGTATCTTTATGTATTGCAGGAACGAGATGTGAAAAATATGGCATTTTCTGCACCTGCCTCGAAAAAGGTGAATCTACCATTTCCAGAAATAATTCAACTGAAAGAAAAGGTTTTTACCTCTCTTTATTTCATTTTTAATATACCGAATGTCGATAAGAAAAGAAAAGAAAAGAAAAGAAAAATGTAATTTAGAAAATTTTGTTTCAGGGCAAATCGAACAAGGGGGGCCAAAGCTTGTTTGCTCAACAAGTGGCTGAAGGAAAAAGAAATCAACCCAAGTATGGCGAGGAGGCAACCTGTTGTGTCCAACCTGTTGTGTTGGAAAACTTAAATTTATCCCAATTTGGTTAGAAAACAACAATTATCGAATATAAAATGACCATTAGTAGCCAACAAAATTTATCGGTGCTTTGTGAGAAAACTAAAGTCATCCTTTACCTTTTCTTTTCTTTTGCAAAGGTCATCAAAGTAGGATTGTTGATGGAAGTGGACTGACGAGAGCAGTTGAGGCTCAACGGATTCATGAGGAAAATATCAAGATGCTCAGTTCCATGAGTGAAGAAGAAATTTTAAAAGAACAAGAAAAACAGTTGACTTCCTTGAGTAAGTATTGCAAGTTTCTTTTTAATGGCAAAGATTTTGTTTAGCAATACGATAATAACTTTTTTTCTTCCCTAGGCCCTGCGATAATTCAGTTTTTGAGAAAGAAGAAAAACTCCTCAGCTGCATCATCTTCACAGTGTAAGAAACAAAGGTGACAAAATGTATATTAATTTCAATTTAGTTATTTGGGCATGAATGCTGTATTTTTCAACCGTAGTCGATGTGCAGCTGAAACATTCAAGCTCCACCGAAGAAAAGTCAACTAATGAAACCTTTTCTTCCCAAGTGATAATGGGTAGGTAACTCTGTGAAATGGGTACCAGAGATTGACACTTAATGTTGATCTCGAATTTCAGAAACACCACCGTGTCCTGTCGAAACCTCTGAAATGTCCAAGTGGCTCCACATGAATAATGTTGAGACTGAAAAACTATCTTGGATGATCGATCCACCTCAAGTGCAGATGGAACATGTAAAGGTAAACAGTCTTAGACACTTTTCTACACAGTGAAACCTCTAGTTATTGTTTGAGGATGTATCGTTTTCACACCATGCATTTGAACCACCATTCAATTTCTATGGTTCCTCAAGTTGATGACCTAACTTTCACCTGTAGCCATAAGGTTTTAGGTGTCTCGATGAAAATGATAAATGGAGATTTTACTGACTACAGGTGAACTCTCGATTATCCAGAGTGGTTGGGAAAAGTTGATCCAGTTAGGAAATAAAAACAGGGATAATCTTTTTTTGTATTTGTACGATCCAATGCAAAGTTACCAGCTCTCAAATAAGTGAAAATGTATCACCAAAAAATTACTTTACCTTACTGGCTGGGTAATCCCTTATTTTTTGCATCAAAGGATTTTCACTGGCTATAAGCATGTTTATCGACAAATTGTGTGTTTGAAAATAAATGCAAGCTTCTTGTTGGTTTTGGTTTTTTCAGTCTGGGTACAACGCTCGGTTTGATTTTGAAGGTGAATTATTATCGCAATTGGTCGACGTTCCAACCCACAAAGGGCTCCATCATCACGGTGACGAACCTTCGGTACGTTAAGTTTATACATGTTGTAGATAGAATTGTTGTTAACTTATGTAATAAACTTAAACATGAACAGCTTGCAGGTTACACACTCGAAGAACTTATTCAGTACAGTAGAAGTTCTGTTGGCCAGCAAAGGGTTCTTGCCCTTCGTACCCTGGGCAATATTATCAAAAAGGTATTGCATTTATTTTGATTGATTGGTGGGTTTTTTCATTCATAGTACTAAGTTGGTGCTGTTATTAAGCATTTATTAATTTAACGGTTCTTGATATGAAGAAATAACAATGAAATGTTAATTTGTTGTTGAAACTCTTTGCTAACAAAAAAGTCTATTGACAAATTAGCATGCATGATCCAGATGAGATTGCGTGATGGTGGTTTTACATTTGTTTCAGACAAAACTTGGGCTTTACGATACTTGTTTGGATTGCGCAATACTTCCAAAGCTTGTTGAAGCTGGAATTCCTATTTTGCTCCGCTTGGCCTTGGATGACAAGAGCGAAGCAACGCGTGATGCTGCTCTCTACGCACTTCATGCATTCCTTGTTTGTGAACCCGATGAGGTAGGAAAGTTTTCAAAGATGATGTTTAGCTACTGTCGATTCAATGTCGCAGCATTTGTTGGTTGGTTTTTATAGATCTGTTTAGATGTCACCTTCACTTGGCCTCAAGGATACCAAAGTCATTTTCTTCATGGAAGCGAAGAAGCAATGTCGACTTGTGAAAAAGATTTTGATGAAATGTCCGATGAGGATATTTTCAAATTGGATTGTATTAAAGTGAGAAGATTAATTGTGTGATGTGAAAAAAAAGAGCTTGGTCTTGCGGACTAATAATTAATTAGTTAATGTTCTTATAAAAGGGCTTCCTGAGAACCGATCTTTTACAAAGGCTAAGTTACATCATCGAGACACTCAGGCCACCTGCGCCCACCATCAGCATGATTTTTGAGATATTAATAAGGATCGCTCGCCATTCCTTGAAATCAGCACAGGCTGTAAGTTTTTCTGGCTCTGTTTACATTAGATCCACGTGAAACCACCATTTCTAACATTTTTCTAGATTATGAAGATAACCCCTATGAAGTTGATCATTAGCAATTTCACACCACTGCACTGGAATAATTTAGGGGGTAAGACTAGACTAGCTTCATGTTTATATTCAACCTACAATAGGTTGACACATTTTCAATATGTTCACTAATTTTAGATGCTCAAGCTGTTGACAATGCTTATGGTATTCCGTTACCTCAGGCTGTAAAATTAATTCGTATTTTGGCATCTTCGTCACGAAGTCTGTGTACAGCGTTGGTACATAATTTTCACGTAATGGATTCACTACTCGAATATATTTCTCTAGATCCAACGTACGTGTCAGAATTCACCACTTGTAAAATCTTTAAACATTAGAAAGTTTTTTCATATAGTATGTATGATATGATGTAGGGATTTGAAATTGCCACCAAAACACGCGTTTCATTTGATCTTGGAAAGCCTGAGAACGTGGAAAATATTTCTGTTGTACAACATTGGATCGCAACACTATAGGTAACGACTGAAAAACTGCTTTATCAGAGGTGTCTGTATTTTGTTCTTGTAGATAATGTATATTTATTTTTGTGTCCTACGTTTTTGCAGAGAACTATTTCCAGTCGTCATGAAACAACTTCATTCTTGTCGACAAATATCCATGGAGGCTCAGCACCATAGAAATACTTACGATTATGACTACGCAGCGACGTTGCTTAGTGTCCTCGAAACTGTTGTTGAGATCGCAGCGTCTCATTTACATTACACATCCACAACGTAAGGACTTGGTGGCTTTTCACTAGATCAGGGTTTCCCAAAGTAGAAAGTTAAAAGTAAAAATCGGAACATGAAGTTATATTTCTTTAATTTGCTTAGTTGTACTAAAATGTATTAATAAATTATCATTTTAACCCCTCCCAATTTTCATAACATAGGCTAGATGTAAAGCTACTTTGTAAAAGTGGGTCGTGGTCTATGAAAGTTTGGGAACAATTGGGGGG
>JAQIWH010000149.1:0-68685 GCA_034695005.1 Cryptops parisi
TTCAAGGTTTATGAAATTATCTAAAGTTAATTAACCAAAAATTAGAAACAAAATCATAATCAATTATCTGGAAAAAAAATCATTTCACAAAAAATTCGGAATAAAAATTAAGGGCCTGGTGTAAAAAGGTGTTGAGTAACAATTTTGTCAAAAATGACCTAAAAGCATTTTCGTGCAAAATATACCTTCCTGACGCATAATTTTGAGCAAAACAACAATACGTTACATCATGGCTTATCAAATAAATAGTTATTTGATAAGCCATGGTTACATGCAATGATATTAGTGCAAGAAGTGTCAAGTAGCCCATAGACAGCAAGGCAAGTTCAGATCTTTAAATGTATTTTTCTCCACTTTGTAAAAATGTTACTTAACACCTTTTTACACCAGGCCCTTCATCCGAAAAAAGTCAAACAATTTATTCAAAAAGTCCGAAATAAAAATAAATCCACTTGAAATTCGAAAAAAAAAATTAATACAAAGAAAAAAATCGAAAAAAATCAATATAACCAGAAAAAAAAAATCGATTTATTGGAAAATCCAAAGAAATGTCTTTACCAATTTTTTCAGAAATGCGAAATAAAAATCAATTTCAAAGAGAAAAAAATCAAGATTATCAACAAAAAATAAATATAAAAAAATTCAATACAATCAAAAATCAGAAAAAAAAAATCAATTTATCCAAAAATCCGAAAAAAAAATGTCAACCGATTGATCCAAAACAAATTCATAAATATGCAGATGTGTTTGAAAAATCTTCAAAAAAATAGACTAAACAATTTTCAAAAACCCAAAACAACCCAAAAACCATGTCAACTTGTGTAATAAATTGAATATCACAATAATACATTATAATATTAACAATTTAAAAGGTTACAACATACAAATTTATCATAAGCGAATGATCAACAAAGTCCTATCATGAGAACAATTTTGAAAAACCCAAAACCGATCAAAAACCATGTTATCGAGAGTGTTGTTAACATGTAATAAATTGAGTGTTTTGGATATCACAATATACTTGTAGTACAAAATGACAATTATGATATTGACAATTTGAAAGAACTACATATGCAAATGATCTAGAAAGACATATCATGTGACAATACTTTGATTTTATATAGCCCTATATATATATATTATATATATATATAAAAAAAATCCACACATGGTTACGTAAAAATTAAAAAGTTAATACTCACTGTCCTAAGTTTTCATTTGCAACAAGTTGTTTGCACCACTTTCAAGTCGGACTGCTACACTTGAATTTAGTTCTTTGCCTTATAATGTGCACAAAGTGTCCTCTGGCGGATGAAGTGGGCACCCTAATTGTGCGCATGTTATCCTATCAAATTCCAATGACAAGCCCTATAAGAAGAAGAAGAAAGAAAAAAAAACAAGAAAGTCAATTTTTTTTTATATGTACATAAGTTTCGTTGTAGGAAATCTTATCAAAGAACATCTCCATTTCCATATTCCGAAAAAATCTTGCAGACTTTGGGTTAAAAATACATAATTTTTTTATGTAATAATTATATTACGCGGTTTTTAAAAGTTTGATTAATCTTTCCTACTTGTGACCATACATGGAAATTTTATATATATAAATATATATATTAAAAAAAAACACAAAGAACCCCCCCCCAATTAATGCAAACCATGAATAGAAAAGAAATATAAATCATATAAGTAATAATGCTGTCAAAAAAAGTTATTTAATAATTTTAAATTCAAATGTTCCATCATTTTTAAGAACATGACACAACGTGTTAAGTAAGAAGGTTGGAGAATAAATAACCAGATTTACCGTAATGACCGAAAGCCTAAAGTACGTGAACAGGAAGGTAAGATACTATAGCTGTGTATGAAAAAAAATATTATATCATAAGTTCAATTTAAAATTCCTGACTAGGTGTATGATGTGTACGTTTTTTTGCACCTGCTGCTAGTTGACTTGAAAATGTCAGTATAACACAAACCATTCATTCCAGTCGTTATCACACTGCCCCAGCCATCAAGTTACAATCGACCCCTCGAATTTGTATGTGCATAATTTCGTTGGGTAGTTTTTATCACCTTTGGCTATATAAGTAACTTTCAATTCTAACACACAAAAAATTATCACAAAAGATCGGCAATGTTATTATACAGCAAGAACATTAAAATGCTTTTTAAGTATACGCTTCATACGTATAGGACCTACAGTATATTATCATGTATGTGTACATGGGTCTAGGTCGAAACACCGACAGTTCGAAATACCGACTGTTCAGAATTTTAACGTTAATGCCACCAATCAAAAACCAGACCTAGCCTTCATCAATCGTCGATTAATAATGACAATTTCTAAAAATGTCACTTTATTATCGGTTAAGACTAGTGACAATTTCTTAAATGACTCTTTATTATTGGTTATTTCAAAAATTTTGAACTGTCGGTATTATAAATTGTCGGTATTTTGAAGTGTCGGTATTATGAGTGTCAGTGTAATGATGACCGGGACCGTGTACACATACATACATTGCCTGCATAATGAAACAGGTATGATACAGTACGTTGAAAATGCTTTGAATGACAGTATATGAATACGCCTGAATATGCTTACTGTCATATACAGACGTACTGTATTGTATGTATACTACATACATAATGCAAAAAATCCATTTTTGATTTATGCATGTTTCGATTTATGCGAATTTTGATTATGTGAATTTTGATTTATGCGAAATTAAATTCATTTGGTCGTTGAGTAATTCGATATTAATTTTATGCGAGTTTAAGTAATGCCATTCTTTATTTCTGCAATTTTTTATTTATTTATTTATTTATATATGCGATTTTTTTACATTGGACTTATGCGGGTTTTGATTTATGAGAAGGATTTATGCGGTTCTCCTTTTATGCGTTTTTGGTACATTGGACTATACAGTATATATATATTCTTATAAACAACTGCAGATGGCAGTATACATTCAATTCCCAGCTCACTCCCTCACAAATTCACCAGTGAAGCTAATATAGAGTAATAGAGCATAATAAAGCAATACTGGTGAATAGCTAATTTTCGATTTATGCGATCTTTCAATAATTCGATGTTCAGTTGATGCGATTTTTGATGCATTGGACTCCAATAGCACATGATGTTGTTTGAATTTAAAACGAATAAAACTTTAAACGGAAACCCATAGTCTGACTGTAACGAATATTGCGAAGCAATAGGAGTTAAAAAAATAAATAAGTAACGAGTGTTGCGTAGCAACATGAGGTAAAATAATGAATTACATAATGAAAACAGAAAAAAATCCGCCATTTTTGATGGGCTATTTACTAGCTTAAACCCGTTGAAACTTGAGTTTAAACCCTGAATTTAAGATGCGAGAACAGTCCCATTCTATTGAAAAATGCTAAAACTTAATATGGCACCAGGGATTTTTCAACGGGTTTAACCTAGTAAATATATAAATATATAAAATAAGCATTTAAAAATAAATGCTAAATAAATTGGTGAAATTTTAAGTCTTTTCTAGAAATCTGCAAAATGTCTTGACATGTTTAGTGATCCTCACTTTTCACGAAAACTCAAACAAAACAAGTACATTAAAATGCTTTTTTAAGCATACTCTTTATATATCTTGTCATATACAGATATTTGTACATACATATAATGCACAAAATACAGTGCCAGTACTGCAAATCATCTTGCTGAAAAAGCAAAAAAAGCTCCTTTTTTATTTTTGCATGTTTTGATTTATGAGAATTTTGATAAATGCAAATTTCGATTTATACGAATTGAAACGCGATCTTTGAATAATTCGATATTCTATTTATGCGAATTCAAATTTATGCACTATTTTAGCAATTCGATATTTGATTTATGCGAGTTTTGAGTGATTTCATTTTTGATTTTTGCAATTTTCGATTTATTGTTTTTTAAGGTAAATGTACCAATAGTGAGCTAATTCAATCAAATATCATAAAATTTGAATAATCATGTATCTGTCTAAAAATCACATTGTCTTCATGAAAAGTCGCTCTCACTCTCAATATATTTTATGACAGATGAATAAAAATTCGAGATTGTCCCAGAAATTCAGGACACACCTTACGTAAAAATTCAGGACACCTGGTCATATTTCGTGTAAAGACGCTAATTCTGAAACAAAGTACCGTCGTTACACGAGGATAACTGTATACAACAAAAAGTCCATCTACTAGAGACACTTGTTGACATTGAAAAGAAGCTGCAATGACATAACTTAAATTTTCAAGCTAAAAAAACGTGAACTTCAAAAGCCTGGCTTTGCCATGTGCAGGATGCAAAACTACGTCTACAATGATCTTTATAACATATTTTACGAATAACGTAAAAAAAATTGTCAGATGTCAGAACGATACTTACAAAAACTTAATAATAACCCACAACAAATAGTATGTTGTAGTTGTATGTATTCCACCTGCTGTCAACATGCGAGAGAGAGAGGTAGGCGTCCATTGAATTATGGGATTGCTTTCTTCCCATGAAGCTATGGGCGTAAATTTTTTGTTTCCATAGCAACATGGCGACGCTATCGATGGCGCGCTGTTGCTAACAACGCTTCTCAATGTCGCTTTTATATTCCGAACATTGATTTCTGTTAAACCACTGCTCCAACAGTTTTATTTTCGTTCGATAGTAGGTAGACACAGGCTCAGCATTTTGTTTCTACGAGTGACAAACAAAGAAGAGTGGTGAAAGACAAACTTCAACAAAAAACAAATTTTTAGAACAACTTTTTTGTGAAGCCAAAAAAACTATGTGGACCATGATCGAAACGAAATCTCAGTTGATGACAATAGTGATCACGTAAGTTTCTGTTTTTTTGTCGTGCAAATGTAAACTAAGAGTGATTTAAATGATGAATTGCTTCCCAACTGAATGTCATTGCTCACAGATGTGCGATCACCACTTCCCACGCATTTTTTTTCATCCATAAAAGTGCACACACTCGCTCTCTTGACCCATATAAAAATTTTTCCCAACTTCCTTAGGATCTTTGCCGCACATTTAAAAGTAAATTTTGGGCGTTTTCGTCATCAGAAACTGAAGGAAAAAAAATAATACTCCGCATAATAAAATACTGTAAATTATTGAATAATAAATAGTCCTGAATCTCATTATTATTAAAACGCATTAAATTTTTTCATTACCAAAGTTTATGTATCAATAAACCTTGGTAAATTATGTTATTGCTAAGCCGTACTTACATATCCTCGATTTTATTCGCATATATTAAAAATCGCATAACTTATATTAAAAGCTAGTTGCATATATCGCATATATTGAAATTGAAATGCCCTTGAAGTGTACAAACCGCAGCAGTTTGTGCATAAAATCTCGTAATAAGTTATCATACTTTGGAAATCCTCGATTTTATGCGAAGTTTACATTCTTATAAATTGAAAATCGCATGTATTGAAATGGCCATGAATTGGATACCAGTACAGCAGTTCGTGCATAAAATCACATGATAATCAGTTATCAACCTGAGGAAATTCTTGATTCAATGCGAAGCTTGGATTTGTATAAATTAAAAATCGCATATGTTGAAATGCCCATGAAGTGGAAAAACTGCAAAAAATCGCACAATAAGTTATACTTTGAAAAGCTTCGATTGTATATGCGAAGCTTACATAATATAAATTGAAAATCCGCATTATTAAAATGCCCATGAAGTGCATAAAATCGCAGGTAGAAATCCTCGATTTTATGCGAAGATTTTACGTTCGCATAAATTGAAAATCCCATATATTGAAATCCGCATATATTGAAATAACGCATAAAGTGAAAAGAAAAGTTGTAGCAGTTCTTGCATAAAAAAACACGTAATAATGAGTTTTTCATTTTGTGGAAACCTTGTATAAATCAAAAAATAATCGTGTACATATTAAAGTTCCCTATTAACTGGAAACAAATAAAAAAGCATCAGTTACTTCAGTCATGAGAACCATCATGCCAAATAGCATAATAGCGAATATTTTTACCCAAAACATATTCACCATTACCAAAAGTCTTCACAAAACTTGTCACTAAAAATTAATGCCAAAACTCTTATTATTGCTAAAACGCCTATAAATTGAGGTTTTTAAATCAAGACATTTACAGGAGGTCCACGATTTATGCGAGAATTATATTCTACTGAAACATCGTATAAATCGAAAATCGCGTATGCAGTAAACGCCTCCATTTACGCAGTCTTTCCAAACCCAAGCTTCACTGATTCGAAAAATCCGTTAATCCGTAAACTTATTGGTTCCAAGTTTCCCGGATTAGTGAGGTTTAATGTCCTGAATTAAATTATTTTATTTGCATTCTTGGGCATAAAATCTGCAATGGTTCAGCATTTCAAGATAATGCAATCAATCATAGGAACTCTACATATAACTTTTTGTACACTTTGATAAGTGTTTTGCTAACTGGGTTAGTTGGCTAACTGCGTAACGGGTAACTTTAAGACGTTCCAAAGAGGACCAAATGGTCTGAATAAAATATTCTGCACTGTCCTGGGATCAGGTCCACAATGTGGACTCCCTGTCGACCTTTTTGTGAAATTACTCATAAAATTGGTAAATTATATTACTAATTACCATCTACAATCTGTTGTCTCATAAATACGGTACTGATGTTACTATTTTTTAACATCATAACATTTCGAATCAACACATTGACGATAAAATGTCAGTATTAGTGAATACAAAAAAACAAAAAACACAACCATTATCTATCTTGAAACGTGTACTCGTAATATTCTTGATATTGTACTAAGAACGTCAAAACTTTCTGGCGACTTGTAGTAAATTGGCTATGTCTTACCAAGAACATTATGAATGACGAATGAAGTGAAAATATTGATCGTCTAGCCATGTAAATGAACATCTAGGGCAGTGTTTCCCAAACTTTCCAAAGTCGCGTACCACTTTTAAGACTTTTGAGATTTTCTTGCGTACCACTTTTTATACAGAGATAATTTGGAAGAAAAATCAATACGTAAACGTGTCTTTTTTTATTCTCTTTGAAATTTCGGTACTCTTCCATTAGATGCCCATGTTGCTTGGAGCGCTGCTTGCTTGCCGGGTGTTTCGTTTATGAATTAGGGGAAGAGGGTTAGGTTAAAATGTTTCTAGGTAATTTTTAACATATGTGTTGCAGTACTTAACACCTTTTCACACCGAGCCCTTTGATTGAAGAGCTTACTTCCAAAACGTCCATGAAATACAATTTTTCAGGAAACTTGTTTTGTTTTTTATATTGATATTCATTTGACCATAGACTTTGCATATAAATGTGGTTTTTGAGAGTGCTCTACAGTAGGAAATGATAAGTTTCGATTAAAAACCTTTAAGTCTTTAAAATAACATATTTGGATGCACAGATAGTTTTCAGTCTTTCAACTAAAAAATGATCAGAATTGGAGATAAGACGTTTTGGAAATTAGTTCTTCAATCGTTGAATGTAGCCTACTCAAGAAAGTCAGCAAAAAAAAATCGTCAAACAATTCAAAAAAAAAAAAAAACACACAAAAAAACTAATTAACACAACCAATTTAAAAAGCAATTTATATGGTAATTGGCACATTTATTCATCTGTTGAAAATTCAACAACTCGATTTGATTTGTGATAATATAATTGAATATAATATAATATAAAATTCCAAACAGAGATTTCCAGATAGGTGTCAAATAAAATGTTTTTGAACATATTATTGGACAACTCCACTAATTGGTAAATATTATGTTTATGCCAAGTGAAAGGTCAAAGAAAAGTTGGATTAGTTTCAAGACGTCCGTTTAATCAATTATATTTAATCAATTAGTTTCTTTACTGTTTTGTTTATAACAACCTTATCGACCTGTCAACACTACACGCTAAAGAATGACGGAGTGTAATATACACTAGTGTACTGTAAGTTGCAATTTGTAAACTTTTTACTACATTGATATAGGAAATACTGTACAAGATTGTTGATATATATATGTATATGGTATTCTAAACACCAACAACGTAGTTTTCTTTTGATAACCTTCATATCCATAGTAATATCAATCAATAATCTTGTGTAAAATTAATAAGGGATTATAATTTTACACAATTTATATGCATTTTATGCGAATTGGCATGTTTTCATCGTTATTGCATAATAAAATAAATATAATAAATATCAAGAAGTTAGTATCCTGTTGAATGACACATACTGTTAGCACATATTTTTGTTTAAATTGGAAACTAATCGAGAATCTCATTTAATAATGTGTTGTTAACTAAATACAGGGTGTTCCTAATAAAGTCAAATTTTAACTACAGATATTATGCATCAAAATAAAGCTAAAAGTTCATATAAACATGGGTATGGAAATGCATACTCATTTGCATACCTACAGCAATTATGAGTTATTATGAGGCAATAGCCTAATGCAATCAGTAACTTCACCCTATGTTATCTCAGAAGGATAACATTAGAAGGATAGAAGGATAACATTGGGGTGAATAACTTATATAACGTACCTAACTTATAACTCCATGCTTCTGAGATAAAGGCATTTTTTGCTTTTTTTCCCGATGTTCTGCCTTCTTTTTGAAAGGCTTTTTCAAGGGACAAAACAGACAAGAACACAAGCAGCAACAGAAATCAACGACTACAAATTTTCAGAAAACTCTTTTCAATAAAAAATTTGCAAATTTGTAGTCGTTAAATCTTTGTTGCTGCTTGTGTGTGTTGTACCTTGAAAAAGCCTTTCGAAAAGAGGGCAAAACATCTTGAGTTTTTTTGGATTTGTGCACCTCCTCAGTAGGGTCAGCGTTTTTTTTTGTGTTCTCCTTATTGTTTTTTATTAATCGTCGCTTTTGTGGTTGAAATTTGACTAGACCTTTTAGGAACACCCTTGTAGATATTGTTTCAAATACATTAATTGTCCTGTACAATGTTTGTTAGCAGGTAACTTCAAGGAAGCTAGAAGTAATGCAAGACAAACATGAGACCCAGGAGATAGCTGAGACATTATTGCGGCATGCCACCAAAGGGTTTTGTTACGTGTTACGTTTGTGGAAGAGTGTTCGGTGTGTGGTCCATAGGCTTCCACGAACCACAGTGCTTGCAGAAATGGAAAAATGATAACAATAATCGCCACCCCCGTGACCGCCTTCCGGTACCGAGGAAAAACGGCGGCGGCAACTACAACAGCAGCGGTGCGAGCAGCAGCTCGTCATCACCGTCGAGCGAGAACGATTTGCAAAGACCCGGAACGGCGGTTTTGGACAAGCCACGAGTCTTGAAAGCCGAACATGCCAAAACGTTGGACATGACTTACCACCGTGTGGAACGTCCGCACACGATGACTCTGCCACGGCCAACACCCAACGTACGCATCCCTCAGATCGCCTCGAGAGCACGAAAAAAGAAGAACAGGAATTACGCTATGATGTCAGACCCACCACCCGAACCTTGCACGAGTTGTGGGCGAAACCTTCATCCAGAGCGCTTCCATAGTCATCCTTCACACACACTTCTTCAACCAAGGACCAAACTTCACCCCACAAGCAACCATCGCAACAACACCACCACCACCATCACCACCATTAGCGAGGTAATATTTGCATTACGTTGAGTCGAATATCTTTTTACAGCTAACGCTACAGTTAACCATATACTCGAAGTGCTACAGAGTTTCGTTTTTAACTTCGTGCATTGCAAACTCCACTTGTGTGTCATGGTAGTGGCATATAATTCAGGGGTGGGCAAAAGCCTCCTCCAGAAACCCTGAAAAATGCCCAAAATTTAATTCCTTTTTTGATTTTCTATATAACCTGTGTAATGATAAATAGAAAATAGGTGTTTTAGGTGATATCTTAAATTACTAGTTTTCATACATGTGAAATAATTCTGAGCCCCCACCCACCCCACTCAAATGCTAGGTCTTGCCCCATCAAAAACTGAATGACACATCCCTGTCATGGTGTCCATTTGACTACCAATAAAACAAGAAAACTTATTACAACTTAAAAACATTTTCGGTCTAAATGTGTAGTAGATGGAAGCAGCATCAAAATCTAAAGAACAGTTCATGTTTCTTCAGCGCAAGACCTTCACTACACTGCATTACACTGATGCTATGCTGGAAGCTTTTACGTGCACTGTTTCTGTTTTTATTTAAATGGTTGGAAATAAATAAAAAGACAATGGATTACGACTAAATGGACCATCGACTACAACTTTCTAAATATGATTTAATAGCCACGACTCTTAATTTTCAATAGCAATGCGATGATCTTGAAAATTTGATTTCAAGGTCAATGGAAATACCACCATTGTAAAGAGCCCTATGAAGGTGCTATTAAACCACAAACTCAACATTTTCGTTATAATTGCTTTTCCAGTATTCCCATGAAACGGTACTTTTGATTCACTCTGTAGGCCTATAATAGGTTATCCCCAAGTGAAGTGTACTTGTATCCTTTTAACTTGTTTATTTTTTTATTTTGAATGCTACATCCCATGGCAACGACATTTTCTTATTACGAGTTTTTCAACTATCAAGAAAATTTCTAGTGCATGTATTATTGAATGAAATTTTTTTGCCAACATTTCAATTTATGAAAAATCGTTTTCGTTTCCCAGAAACGTTCTCATAATGTAGAAATTTATGTAGAAAGCCAAAAAGTATTGATTTCCTACGTTATTGATATAAGTTTGACATTTTGGAACGTAAACAGAAAAGTACTTTTCAGGGGGGGGGGGAATCCACCAGTAAAAAAGTTGTTTGCAAAATGTTGTTTATGCTGAACCCCAGGTAGTGTTAGTATAGATTACGTTTGCATTGAGTCTAGTTCCTGAACAGCAATTAGCAATTTTCATATTACATATGCGTAAAAAAAGAATTCAAAACGCCCATCGACAAATTAAAGCCGTAACGTACATATTTGCTAAAGATATATGGGAGGTGTCAAAGTATTTCTCTTCTGCAAATACATCAGCTTTAAAGGTTACCAATGACCGTCCATTTAAACATGTAAAAAAATTGTGTGCAATAGTTTAAAACAACATAGCTCTTAAAAGGTCAAATGTCAAAGTAGACAATTTCATGACTTTTTGATGTTCCTTTGATCTTTAAATGAAATTTTTTTTTGTGTGTGTGTATTGGCGAAACCTGCCAATATCCGTTGCTCCTCTAACATTATTGATCGTTTTAAAGCTCCTTAGTTATTTGATATCATATACGTAAACACGTGTGGTTTTTCTTTGAATTTTTTTCAATGTCAGTTGCTAACAACAACCCGCTAACCTAGTTTCAAAACATTGGTAACTGCACTTTTTAGACTGACAGTCGACACAACATCCTAAACCACTGTCAAGGTCTGCACGAGATCCTTGGGTTTGCAAACTCTCTTTTTTTTTATATAACAACATATTCAATAATTCATTTCTGCAAATAATGTTAGAAACAATTAGCATTAGCAGCATATTGATGTCATTACTTAACACAAGTTAATTAATCAAATACATTACATGTATTAGCATCAATCAATAGTTACGTTACGCTCCAATAATTGGTGCGGCATCAGACAATTGACATTATAATCACGTATTGTTTTGATCGTAACGTCGGAACAAAGTAAAGAGTTAGGCAATTTTTTTATCGATGACGTTGATGCAAAGATGCATAATGTTTCAAGGTTTTCACGACGTGCCAAATTGGTTTGATCTTTCATGACATGCCAAATTGGTTTAATCTCTAAATGTATGTATACTATGGCAACGTTCACTTTGTACACTTTTAGTGCAAAAAACCGTCCAAAGACAGTGTCGATAACACGTGTAATAGCTATGTAAGTTAAAAGAGTTATCGACCGTCTTGGAAAGATTTGGCGCTTAAAGTGGTAAAAGCATACAAAGTAAACTTGGGCTAAAACTACGCCAGCAGTTGAGCATGTTGGTACGAACCCAACCTGATTGGTACATCCAAATACAGGGTGTTGTTGAAGGTTAGTCAAATATTAACGAGATGTTATGCATCAAAACAAAGAAAACAACCCATATAAACGTGGGTCCTCCCAAGATGAAGGACCCGGGGTGAAGTTGAATAAATGCATGGGCCTATGGTCTCGATCACTGTATGCAAATGAATATGGACTTGTTGCTTTGTTCGAGTGCGTGACGTAGCATCTGTGGGTTAAAATTTGACTAGAAGCTTGAGGAACACCCTGTATATTAATAAAAAAATAATAATCGATAGCTTTGTTTGTAGGATCCTCCCATCTCCTACTTCCCATACAAAACGAAGGAAATTGAGAAAAGTGTTCCGGAAGAAATCTCACCTTTAGTGCCTTGTCCCAAGTGCGGAAGGACCTTCTTTCCCGACCGGCTCGAAGTTCACTTGCGAGGTTGTCGTCAAAAAGCACCCCTAAGACCCAACAACATGGAGTCGCCAAAGCTTGAAAATGCACCTGACGTGGAGGTAAGCAAAATATTTACTAATTTACACAAAGTCGTTGCACTACTGCATTACACTAATTTACGCAAAACACTGCATTACACAAATCAGAGCGATGATAGTTTTAGCATTGGCATTTATAACCGATTTTCGTTTTTTAAAAACATTGTTCTTGTTTACCATCTTAACCGATATTTTAGTCCAATGGCGAGCGTCAAAAAAGGTCGAGGCCAGTTATCTGCTACATCTGCGGCCGTCAGTTTGGAACGAAATCAATTTCGATCCACGAACCGCACTGTTTGAAGAAGTGGCATGCCGAAAACGACAAGCTTCCTCGTCACCAGCGACGACCAGAGCCCAAGAAACCCGATATCATCCATACAGGCAAGCTTGATGATAAAAATAAGAATCATCTTACTAATTGATTTAGTTGAAAATAACGTTTATTGATTTCCCTTTTTATCGTTATTATTATAATAATAATTGAAGAAGCAATAATTTTACAGCTGATGGAGGAATCGATCTGGACGCTCTGGCCGAAGCGGCGTGGCAAACTCATCTCGAGCAATTAGTTCCTTGCGAAAACTGTGGACGTAAATTTAACCCGGATCGCCTGGAAGTGCACGCCCGTTCCTGTCAGGGAAACGGAAACGATAACAAAAGGCGTTAAAACAAAATGTGGAAGCAAATTTTTCCGAAAGCCCTAGAAACGGACCACTCGTAGCTATGTTGTATCGTGTATGCCCACTTACATACAGTACCTATATATTTATATCTATTATGTATAAAATATACATAAAAAAGTAATTTTTTTATAGAATCACTCCAACAAAACAAACTATTTTCGTACATATACGATGTTAATTTGTGAATTAAAGTGCATTACTTTAAAAAGGTTCATCGTGTACTTTTAGCTTTGTAAGCTATACGTGTCTAACCAGTTGCCGACAAAGACAACTTCCTTTGATTTAGAGTTACAAATTATTACTTGAACTATATTTTGCTATTATATAGAGTTATATGCTCTAAACGATCAACTATTATTTTTGGTACACAGCGTGTAGACAATTCAAAATAAATCGGGGTCTTCTTTTTCATGACGCCGACGACTCGATCCGTTTCAAAATAACAAACTCAAGGCTCAATTAGATTATACAGCAAATCCCAATACGTGGCTTCAGTACTATCAAAAAATAGTACGATAATACATTTTTAATGTAAACTCTTTCGACGTCTCTTGATTTACGATCGAGTGTGGTCTGTTGCATGCTAAGTGCTCTTGCTCAACTTGGAACGGTACAATTAGCCTTTTATCGAAGTTCAATAATCTTTTGTACGAGTGATGCGTACGGTACCGTATTATTAACCAGCAGTAACCTGTTGATGAAAAATCAATGTGCCACAAGTATTATAATTTTTTTTTTTAAAACTCAAATTGAATGTTAAACGAAATGCGCCACTTGCGAAATGTACTATTTCAAGGACAACTACGTGTGCAACAAAAGCTCAAAACCGCCTTAGTAACACTACATGTATATATTTATATATATATAGAGATATACTCCAGTCGATTACAGAAGTGCTCACCATTTTGTTATGGTTACTATGGGTATTGATTTTTCTGAGCAACGAAGCCGGTTGTTGTTTAAACTAACCTAGTAACCCATTGAAGGTTGCTTTTTTATTATGTTATTTTTTTTTGTACATACTGTATATAAACACGTAGTATTTTTGTTTAGCCAATAACAACTGGTTTTAAAAAAATAATTAAACCAAGGCTTTTCGATTTTAGAAATTCTTCCAAGCAGTGGAATACGTTACCATCGATACACTACTTAACCTTGATGAATTGACATATCGACCCGTGGGTTATAAAAATTCAAACCTACACCTAATTGGTTGGTATTCACCGACCAATTAAAAGTTATATTAACTTTTCAACTCGTAAATTGAAGAGCTCATTTCCAAACCATCTTAACTCCACTTTTATTCACGTTTGAGATGAGAGGCTCTGACAACTAACTTATCTGCGCATTGCCGATTCCAAATATGTTATATTTTCAAGAATCAAAACTTATTATTTTTTTTACTGAAAAGCACTTGTCAACTGAAGGGGGAAAAAAACTCATTTCCTGGATATAAGTCGTTTTGGAAATAATCTCTTGGTCTTGATAAAAGTTAACAGTGGTAGTGATTAGAACAGACCTCATGTTGATTACATAAAAACATAACTAAGCATGCAATTTATTGATGAAACTCTGGTAGTT
This sequence comes from Cryptops parisi, assembly GCA_034695005.1. Lineage (NCBI taxonomy): Eukaryota > Metazoa > Arthropoda > Chilopoda > Scolopendromorpha > Cryptopidae > Cryptops > Cryptops parisi. The sequence goes on from JAQIWH010000149.1 coordinate 14,730, forward strand.
ATGTACTTATGTATTAAGCACTAGCCACAGGTATTAGGCGCCACATGTCTACGGATATAGATACTCAGTTTAGGTTAGATAAAACAAACAAAAACATATAATTAATAATTACTAGTGTGGATTTTTTTTTTAAACTAACCTAAACTGGCGTCTATACCCATACATGCTGCTTCCATGGCAGTGGCAGGTGTTAAGAACCAAAACTCGTTTTCGAAGAACGACGTCATAGGATTTCAAAATATTTTTGTTATGTAACGAATAGCATTTTATTGTAAAAGTCGTCAACTGATAGATGATTTCGATATAAGTTAAAACCGGGGTGACCAGATGTTCTGGTTTTCAGTACAATGTCCGAATCCCGAAACCATTTTCGGGATGTCCTTTTGTCCCGGTTTTTAATATTAACCAATAATACATAGATAATACACAGTAATGCTATCGATTCATTTTGTAATGCTGTTTTTAGTTTGTATTTTTTGTATGCTATTTTTTAGTGTATGCAATTTTCCTTTATTGAAATCTGGTTATACAAAGTTTGTACGTCAAACAAATAATGTTAACGATATTTAAAATATCGAGGTTTCGATCAATATATTGTTTCATCGACGTATTGTTTTGTGTCCCAGTTTTTGGTTTTTCAAATCTGGCCACCCTAGTTAAAACTTAATATCGAAATCGACGAACATAATCAAATATAATCATAAGTTCGAAATCAATTAGCATAATGCTTTGCAGGTGTCTTACTGTAATACGAACATTGTAATAAAATCTCCAAACGGAAACTACCTTCATGTATGAAACAATTTGACCGAATGAACAAATGTTTTTGCACACTTATGTAGTTATGTTTGTTTTGTTTTTTGTAAGAAATAAGCAGTGATGCAACATTAACTACTTTAAAAGTAATTTAAACTAAAACTACCACAATAAATTAATTTTAACTACTGTACAAGTTAACTAAAATTTTGTAAAATTAATTACAATTACTTTTTTCAGCTACTTTAAAGTAGTTGAGTAATTGGAATTAATTTTCTCAACCATATTTTAAAAAAAACAAAATTCATTGTCGTCTGGTGCAAGATTGTAACCATTACTCAACACTCAAATATTAAAAACGTTCAACGAAAACAAAACGATTGAAAACGGAACCTGCAAAAAAAACTTGAATGCATTAATTTATTTAATGAAAAAATTATTTTTTTTGTTAAAAAAAAATTCTTGCATTACAAAAAAAAAATATTAACATTTTAAAACATATCTAACATCCTCTTTGTTCTACAGCAATAATAATAATAATACAGAGAACGTTGAAAAAAAATAATTAATGGAATTCAAGTGTAACGTCACATGTATAAGAATTGCAGAAAATATGCTTAAAGCTAAAATCTTTAAATGTCGCTGCCAACAAAATAATTAACGAGCTTCAACTAACAAATAAATTAAAAATCTGTAATTTTTGGTTTTTTTATTTCATTTTAAATTGCGTTGAACAAATTTTATTTTTGAAAGTCCCGAGACTCAACTATAGATCACTAGCAAACAAAGCAACATTTTTCTTCTTCTGCAAAAGTGTAGTATCTTAACTACATACTTTAATAACGTAACAACATAATCACAACGTTCCACAATAATGATAATAATAATAATATTTAAAAAATAATAATAATAATGAAGAAACGTGCACAACATTGCATATGGTTAAGCTTACGTTTAAATCGTCGGCCCCTCCGAACGAAACAACACTGCTGCAACCGAGGGAACAAGTTTTATCTATAAGTACCTGGTTTTGTTTGTTTTTTTAATATGTATATATACTGCAATATATATATATATATATAGCTATTGTAAAGGATAAAAGAACGTTTTTGGAAATTGACAAGTAACGTTCTCGAATGACTTACAATTGGAAAAAAAAATAACCATACATGGACATGCAACACTATAAATGTATTTTCTTGTAAAGATTGAATCCACCATAGTAGTAGCATAAGAAAAGCAGCTCGTTAATCGGTTAACCTCCGAGAGACAATACCCCCCCCCCTCCCAAACCTTAAAGAATTAATTCTGCAAAAAACAAAAAAGAGAGAAGAGTGTCGCCTGGTGATGCGATTCGGTACCGCCAAACGGGACGTTTTCTCACATTTTTTTTTCGTCGTCGTTCCAACTGACCTTTTAATATCTATTGCCTCCTGCGGGGTTGGACATCTGCTGGCGCACGGCGGCGGAAGCGACGTTGGCGGCAGCGTTCTGAACGTGCTCGTGGCGAAGGACACCGGTCGTGAATTCCTGTTGGGCTTTAGCAAAGCTGGCTCCAGTGCTTCTGTAAATCCGATGCACCTGATACAAAGTTATTACACTATTAAAAAAAACAATCGCATTACTTTTGTTTTAAGAATAAAAAATAAATTGAAAACACGATCAAAAACAGAATACAGGCAACGCTCCGTTTTACAAATAAGTTGTTCCCCCGATGTTCATGATATGTTTTATTTATGTATATCTCGCATTCTTGAGCTTATATTTATTGCATACATTAGCAGTAATTTCAAAGCATTAACACCCTAAACGCAGTGATGGGCATTAAGTAGTTCAACTACTAGTAATTGAATTACTAAATTACTTTTACAGTAACTACTGGGTAGTTATAACTAATTTATGTAAAGCAATTACAACTACCTAGAAACATAGCAAATGATACCGAGCGGTGCCTGTATACCAAAATCTCCAGTATATAACCTTGTTACTAAAATTATAAACTATGCTCTATGCAGATTCTACATACATGGTCACAACCTCATGATTCAATACCATTTAATACCACTGAGCTCACCATACAAGTAGCCCACGGACGTCTTATCACGAGATACGAATTTTGCGAAACTTTTTTTGCATGGGAGAAAGTTGCTCCTTTCGGATCCCCTACACGTTTCGGACATTTGTAACAGACGCACAGAAAACACCCTGTATTTCCAGGGTGTCACTACTATCGGAACAGTGCATTATCAATACGTCGTAATTCTGTTTTATCTCGTTACAGAAATATTTCCGGACTATAGTTTATTAGTGAAAGATATTTTATTACACGCACCTCTGCAAGTTAGTAATAGTTCTGATTTACCCTGTATGCGCAAAAAAACTACAAAGTAATGCAAAAAACAACTAGCTCTGTTATGTTGATTTATTCCAAATTTTCTGTTCTCAAAAAATTAAATTTTGTTTTAATATTAAGTTTTGTTTTATCTCATGTTGCTCCACAACATTCGATTACGTGTAGCAATAATGAATCCTACAACAACATAAAAACCACTTCAATAACTCACTTTCTATGCAAGGTCGCCTTGGGGCGGAGTTCCAAATGATGACATTTGAGTCATGTGATGTCTTGTCATAGGTAATCATATGTCATACGATGACACGTCATATATGACAAGACATCACATGACACTCAATGTCATTTGAAACTCCACCCCAAGGCGACCTTGCAAAGAAAGTGAGTTATTTAAAGTGGTTTTCATGTTGTAGGATTCACTGCTACACGTAATCGAATGTTGTGGAGCAACGTGAAATAAAACAAATTTGGCATTGAACACAAAAAAACTTTCCCATAATTTTTGACAAGCTATTTACTAGTTACATTATATTACATATTGTAGTGTATTACATTAACTACATTTGTAATGTAATACGTACAATACTAATGTATTGGTGTATTACATTTTAAAGTGTGATGATAGTTAACACTTCCACATGAAAATGTTGATATTGATGCATGTTTTCAGCCAATGACATGCCAGATACATACAGACGACGAGATCCTTATCATTTTATTTTATAGTAGATACTGTAATGTATTACATTACAATACGTATTTTGCCATATGTACATAAGGTGAAACCTTAACATACATTTTAACATTAATACAAGGTTCGAAACCATTCCAAGGTTCCATAGTATTTCGTATCAATATACTGGAAATGATGGCCAAAAAAATAATTTTAAAGAGAAATTAACTCGTTAGAAAATATTTAAATATATATAAAACTATTATTAAAGAGCCGCCCTAAAGCTCATCTTAGCCAATAATCTAACTACTGCAACTACTATTTGTCTTACCTTGATCAGCATGAAACTAAAAGCACCCAACTGTAGCGTAAAAGCAGTCGCTACAATGAAACATAAGATGCCTACACCTGTACTTTTGCTCATTGCGTTGGAAGCAGTAATCCAACCGCTAGAAGTGAAGCGCACACCCGGTGACAAAAAAAAAAAACAATAAAGAAAAAAAAATATAAAGAAAATCTTTTTTGAGAATAAAATATAGTGAAGAATAATAAGTTGATCAACCACATTACTACAATGAAAATTATTCTTCACAAATACTCCAAAACATGGATGAATATTCAAGTGTTCATGCAATTTAGCCAATAACACAATTTGCAACTAAAAGTACATTCTGATGTAGTATCCACTTCAAAAAAATAAAAACATAACAGTGGAACCTCTATATTGGTCGGTCACATTTTTTCGTGTCATAATAATGCTCCGATATTCTTCCAAAAATCCAACGAAAGTCACAGTCAAGGTCACCAAAAGTCAGATTTTTTAAAAGCAAAACAAATTTCCATAGTCGTAAATATAGAGGTTCACCTGTACATAATTTCAAATTTGGGTGTGACTGCAAGCCAAACTCAATTTCATGCTTTGTGTAGATTTCAACACGTTTTTCGAATAATGAAGGAACAAAAAACAGTGGCTAGTAGATATTAACAACAACCCCTCCTCTGTTCAAATAGCGCTATTAAATTTAATGCCAAATTACCGTTTTATGCTAAAATCTGATTTAAAATCAATCACTGCCAATGTTCTGGCTTCGTGTGCATAGACTCTCGAAATTGAAATCTTATCCTTTATTTTTTTACACCCAGTATATTTTGGTCGCATTTAATCAAATTTAATAGTAATATGTAGCTAATAAACGCGTATTTTTATTAATCACTAATTTGATTTTTAATACAACTTTCTGGACCACGAGAAAAAATTAATCTGTTTTTCTGTTAATTCTCACGGGACATAAATCTTTTGGTGGGACATAGCACCATTTTGATTCACACTAAACTTATCGTGAATAAACCAACAGCATTAAGTGCTGTATAAGTTTTTTTTTCAAACAAACTGAAGAAATCTAACCGAGTCAAGTTTCCGAGAAATAAGCTCACAAAAATTTACAACTCTCCACATTTTGAGCCACAGCCAGCTGTTTATGAAAAATATTGTAATTTAAAAATAATCTCTCTAAAACCGTGTGACCACTTGATTATTCCAACGTCGCAAATGATTAAACACATCACCTAATTACTAAACGATCAACATCTACCAAATTAAAAAGATGAAATCATCACCCAGAAATGTTATCACACAAATTGCATGCAACGTAAAAGCAACAAACGCAACAAATTGTAACAAAAAGCAAGGGATTGGCCAATTATACACACCGCAAAAGCTGTGATTGGTTAATGCAAAAGCTGGGATTGGTTAATGAATAGAAAAAAAAAGATACAGAAAAAAAAAAGCAGCAAAACTCCAGAATAAAAAAAACAAGTTAGTAACCCGAATTGAAAATAAAACGAAAAATCCAACGGGTATTCGCCTCACGCTGTACGTTTTTAACATTTTTTTTTCACGACGATGGCATTGTACACTTATAATTTTGTTTTTTCCTCCATCTTTAGAGCGGCACAAAAAAATAATCTTTGAAAACCAAGACATCCCAAAAAAAAAAATAAAATAAAACGACACACATCCGTATGAATACCTTGAGCAACATGAGCACATCCATCAATGTACCCACTGCAAACAGGAAACCAATGATTAAAATTACACCCCCAACAGCGTAATCTGCAATGCCATGAGTTTTATTTTGCAGGGTTTTCAGTCCGTTGACAAAGCCACTACAATGAAAAAACAAACAGAAAACAAAAAGGAAACAGGAGTTTTGCTGGCGTTAAAATCGACGTCGTACGACCTTCCTTTGCAATCATCTTTGATTCGCCAGTGATTTGACGATTACAATGATCGACGCCGCCGGAAATCAATGATGATGCAATTCAGGCCAGCCAAGCATTAACAATTGATATTATTAATGCTCAACACGTGATCGTTTCAACTCACACACACAATGTTGCGATGATGAACTAGCAACACGTGGCATTGACAAAATTTGTGAGACGGTCAAATGGTTTTAAAAAACAAATACAGGGTGTTGAAAAATAAAAAGATTGTTACCCTTTGATAGCTACGTAACAAATAATAATACAAGGAGATTATGGAAAATAATACAGGAACGTTGCAAAGCCATCTGCTGTGGGGGGGTCACCATTTTGGTACAACGGGTCTCCTAGCATGTGCAAAACACAATCAATCACCAATACGATATGAACGTCGAGTTCTTCTGGTTCACGTTCCTGTATTATTCTTTTGTTATTTAGTTTAGCCTTGTCGAAGTGTCAAACTCTTTTTTTAAACACCCTGTATATACATTTATACCGTACAATAACCTTTCGTGATCCTCAGGAGTTAGGATCTTGGAAAAATTATCGAGATTTGACATTAAGAATAAGATTCACTATAAACTATGGGGTTACAAGAAAAACAAATACTGCATTAAACATGTCACAGCTTTTCTTTATCTTTTTACAACTACACATTTATCCGTGGGATTTTCCGAACGTATAAACTCCATAGACAAAGGCTACGTTCGAGTTAATCAGGTGCATTTTCTACAGAACTAAAATTCTTGCATAGTAATCTTTACTATATGCATCTTTCTACCATCAATTCGGTACTGCCATCTATGGGCAAATATATTATCCATGGAGAGAGTAATGCCATCTGGTGAAGTGAAATGTAAACTAATACTGGCACTAGACTCGATATTCAATTTTCAATAAATTTTTAAAATTAAAAAAAAATTCAAATCAAGCAAAATAAATGCTTAAGAAACTGAGTACACTGTACTCTATAACCGTGGCTAGCAAGGGTCAAGTGCACCAACTTAAATTTTTAAATTGTACCTGCTAAATTAAAGGTCTGCAGTAACCTCCGACAGTTTAACAAAAAAAGTCGAGGTATTACAAATGACTAGGGGTGTGCTTTAACCAAACTTAAACTATATCATCAACTCAATGATTTATGTGGTGATAGTTCCGACCTTTAAAAAATGGTGAACGGAAGTTTTCGTTAATGTACTCCAGAACTAAATTGGCACTAAATTTGGTTGGTGAAACTCTGGGACCAAATACAATATTCCGCACGAAGTAATTCCAACCAATTGTCAATGTAATGGTCATCAAAAAACAGACATCATTCATGAACTGTGACAAAGTTGATGCTGAACATTCAAATTTTATGTGCAAAATAAAAAGTGCATAACTACTGTACACTCACATTTGTCATAAACCCCACAAGACAAATAGGAACAAGCGACGATTGGAAAGAATCATATTAGTATTCTTATAAATCATTCTCTCATCGGTATTCTTATAAAATATTTCATATATTGAGTTATGAAAAATTAATTCAAAAAGTACTTTTTCACTAGTTCCCAATTTCTAGTAGAGTTTATCATATCAGGTAGAAACAGAATGTTGTTTGTATTTAAAACAATGGCAAACCATGAATGCTGGAATTATATTTTGAACATAAGATATCTGCTTCCAATACACAGGTAGAGAAACACAAACTATTGGTGCATAAGAACATATACACACCACTTGTACATGTCGATTTAGACAAGTTTTTTTTTTATGCACAACACATTTAAATTGAATCGATGGAATGGTCCATTTATATCATCAATCTCAACATTATTTTGTTGCTACCTAATGAATGTCTGATACACACACAACAAAGAGTTCTCACAAAATGAGTAACAACAAAGAATATTTCACAGTGCCACACCAGAGTTACGAAACAACAACAATCACACATTATGTAGTCATCTGTTGAAACGAAAAGGTATTTGCAAGCCAATATGCTACACAAGCATCAAGCATGTGGTTATTTTTTTTTACAAATATTCAATACAAATGTTAAAAAAAACATACAATCCAAAACAAAACAACTATAAAATGAAAACTAATCTAAAAAAAAAATATACTTTATCAAAATTATCAAAATCATCGACTTACCACGCTCCCGAATCAGGAATTCCAACTGCAAACAAACCAGTTGTGATACATTGAAAGAAGAAGATGAAGAAAAAGAAGAAAAAGTTGAACGAACTATCACTCCTACAAATTAAAAAATATATATATATAAGAAAAATTATTAGAAATAATAGTAAATCTATCATGTTATATATATATAAACCATATAAAAAATTCAGCACTGAAGTATCATACCTAAACGCTTTGTAGATGGGCCGGAACCAACATATGTACGAGAATGGTGTGAAGAGAATCAAGAAAAAGAGTGCTAAGCCGAATGTCGAAAATGTTCCTACCACAATGAAAAGCGCCAAGCCTCCAAGTACATTGAGAAACATGACGCAAGCATGGACTGAAAAATAAATAAATATTAACAACTTACCGTTTACACAAACACACAGCAAATTACATTAACAATTTCCTACGTAATGAAAAGATGCAAATGTTATGCAATGTTGAAACTCTGAATCTGTTGCTAAACACTGCTGCAGTTTTAAAATCTAAGGCTAGAATAGAGGCGTTAAGTGGAAAAGCGGTGTAAATCCACTTACGTCGTTATTCCTTAAAATGCATATTCTTGTCTTATACTCGTGTGCATCTTGTATACATCATAATACTAAGTAAACTGAACATCATTATTTATTATGTTACCAGTGAAATATAACAAAAATATATTAGTGTTATTTGGGGCCTTAGGTATCCTCTAATCTCTTTATTAAAAAAAAACATTAGAGCCAATCGCAGCTTAAGTTTCATTAGGTGTATCTCATGTGTGCGTCTTAATAATCGAGTACGTCCTATATAATTCACTTTTTATTCATACCCCTAAAAGTCACATCTTATATTCGGGTGAATCTTATATTTAAGTACGTCTTTCGCAAAAAATACAGTACATTTTTTGAGTTACCCTGTTATTCCACCCTACTCGCCAATCACAGACATGATGAAGTACAAAAATTCGCTTTGCAGAATTTACCATGTAAATGTGTGTTTCGCATCGAGATCTACACGATTTCATCAAAATTTTCTGAAATTAAACTATTTGAACAGAGTTCGCTTTGTTTCGCAGAATATACCATGTAAATGTGGATAATCCCTTGTTATCCATGGAACCTACGTTCAAGAAACATGCAACGAATGGTACTATACTACCAGCTATGAGTGAAAATATCTATTGAGAAAGCAACACCATCTGGTAATCTATGTACACTGTCACAAAAAAATTGGAAGATATACATTTCAAAATAGTATGAAAATTTTGAAATATCCCTTAATTTTTGTAAGCAGTGTAGTTAGCAGTAGTGTTTCGATTACTTAAATTATAAATACAGTTGGGCATTTGGTGCATCTTTTCAAAACCAAATACCTACCTCTAGTAAACTACAATATAACCAACAGCAAGCAATTCAAATAAGTATTACGTGCTATGATTTGTTTTTTTTTAATAGTTAACTGAAATTCTAATCAAATACACAAAAACCACACATATACTAAAAAAAACATGGATAACAAGGGATAACTGTAATTAGAAAAAAAAAATAAACATGGAATACTTACATAGCCATAAGTAATACATGGTGCGAACCAATTTCTGGAACTCTAATGGAATTTCCAAGTTGATATCTTGATAAAAGCAGGGGCCGACGCAAAACCTTGACGGCAAAGGCGGCCAATTATTTGCCCTGGGAGCTACATAGAATGATTTCTCCATTTTACTTTCACCACTTGGAAATGTGATCTCAACTGTTGCTTGCAACTTTGGTTATTTGCATAAAAAACCTACTGTTGTAAGATGCATTTCTCAATTCCTCCTCTTTTCGTTGTAATTCGGCTGCTTTCTTTTCTAATTCCTAATAAAAATAATTTTTTTTATCAATGAAAAAATAAAATAACTATTATTAATTATTAATTATGATAGCACAAAAAATTTCACTATAAAAATGGTTGATTCCAATTAAATCTTATTTATCCAGTTACTAAACAATCAACACCACTTTTTATCTGAGTTATTTTTTAACCCATTGTCTAAAATGAATAAGATGATGAATAACCAAACAAGGACTTGTAAATATTAAGATGCTTATTATTCAAAAAGAATTTGTATTTATACTTATTTAGGTACAATACTTTTGTCCTGTATGTCACTCAGAAATGATAACCTGGGTGGATCAAACCATCCAATATATGAGGGTAAGGGGGGGTGTTCATATGAAAAGGTGTAAAAAAATTTTATTTCAACATAAAATCACACACTTTCTACATCGTTTCGTCGCACAGAGTTTCACAGAAACGATGTCCATCACCTAATATCCCGATGAGAAGTCACTGTCTACAAAGTTATGTAAAGTATGGGTCGAAATAATTTTACAATCTCAGCATCGTAAATGCTGGTTAGTCAAAACTTCAAGGGCTTGTATCCAGAAAGGATTGTACAACTATGTAGGTGCAAACAATAATTTATTCATGACAGTGAAGGCACCAACTGTCACATTCGTTTTTGTGAGCATCTTCGCCGCATGATGTCGTCAAGTCGAGGAATGATCTTGCCGACAAAAGAGTTGGATGATTGCTCTTTCCGACTGAAACACCAAGACCCTCGTGTTGTGGCCTAACCACAAAATGCGATTGAAAAGCCGTGCAATTATGTGATACAAAAAAAAAAAGAGACATTTTTCAGAACGTGAAATGTTTCAAGAAGTTTCATATATTTTTATATATTCTATTGGTAAATATAATAAATGATTTTTTTTTATTGTACCTAGGCGTTTATTATAATTTATATAAAACGCCGCTAGAGAGCACCTTGTTGTAAAATCTTGTATAAGTAGCTTTTTATATTCGCGAAAATGCAGTAAATCGGATCTCATTTTCTCCTACAGAAGAAGTGAAAGACATTCTTCTTCAGTTGTTAATCAATTGTGTTTTAATTGGGATTCATGTAACTTCAACAATCCCTTAAAATTATTAAGATTGTCAACTTGAACTAGTGAATGAAAATCTATAGATATCCATTGTATTTCGTAAGATGGTTTCCTCTCCAAAACACGTAGTTGACAAACTTTTGTGTTTTTTTTGAAGGATCTTGGCAAAATGAGGCATAATCAATTTGATGACACGAAGTTTGATAACTTACGTTTTTTGTCAATATTGCCATTTTGTTTTTATTATACATAAATTAATAAATAAAAAAACTGAACAAGTTTCGAAGCATCTTGGCTTCATCATCAGCAGTGTGTAAAATTTTGCTTGTAAGTTGCCATAGCTTATTTGTTAAAAAGAATGACGAGCCTTGTGTGGCTTAATCCCAATGCTACTTTGTAGTTTAAGGTATAAAATAAAAAAACACTTATAAAAATAATACGACCCAATTACCAAAATTTGAACATCACCTAATGCATAAGATTTATCAAAATCCCTACTAGTAAAAGGGGTACTGACCAAATCTAAGGGAGCAAACGAAGTACAAGTATAAACCAATTTTGTCCTAAGTTGGATATACCACCCACATATCAATTTATTGTGAAAATAAATTTAAAAATAAAATAAATTTAAATGGTGGCCAACTTGTTTGACTGATTCAGTCATCAGTTCACTCAACAAGGGCACACATTTTCTTCAAGCTCAAAAAAATGACACAAAAATTTGCAGTTTCTCGAAGTGTTTCTCAGTCCCTGAATGTATCTAATAATGGCAGTCCAAGGGCTACTTACACCCGACTTACGTACAACCCATAGTTACGAAGTGAACCCTGTGAATCTTGTTATATTAAAAACGTAGTTGGTAATCCGTACAGAAGCATGAGTAGTTGTGAGATTGCAATTAAGTGAATACAATTTTTAACTTTTAGTTTTGTGTTGAAAAACATTGCAAAGTTAAGCGTTTCCTTCTTCAGAGAGATATTTTATAGTTTGTGGGTTTGCACAGTAGACTATGCAAGTCTGGAAAAACACTTATGTTAATCCGTTGAACCCAATTAAAATAAAACTTTTTTTATCACTTAGTTCCTATCAAATATCAAACAAAAACAAAACCTTTATCAAAACAAAAAATGATAACATCGTGTCTATACTGGCAAGAAAAAGCTGATTGAGTTCTAAAACTCAACTCCTGAAACAAGTACAAAAATCATGCACGTGGATGTGTACCTTGCACGGTACATACCGAATAATCCTAAAATATTCATTCAAATCTTAATCACGAGTGCTATGAAACAAAACAAAGCAAAAAGCTCATATAAACATGGGTACCGAAAGATTGATTTTAATACTTAGTGAGCATAAGAAACTAGGTATTATGAGACTACGCGACATACGCTGTGTCATCTCGGAAAAGAAACATTTCCAGACCCATGTTTAACATGGATTTTTTGCTTTGTTTTGTAGTAGCATCTGTGGTTCAACTTTGATTAGATCTTTCAGGAACACCCTGTAGAATAATTTTCACATGCTTTGCTGTATTACTTAGTACTCGCTACGCAATCAAGCAGTTCAGCCTGAATTAAACGTAGCTAACTGAAATGACGAAATGATTCCTAAGCATACGAAAAATTACAGTAAACCCATGCTGTACCATGGGGCATGAGATAGAAATTTCCGGATATCTATTACAAATTTTAGATTCATAACTACAAACAAAACCAAAATAGTTATACTTTTTACATTTACAACCAATCAACTCCATCTAGTGACAGGATGCTACAACTATGTTAGGTTTCGATTTTAACCACCACCAATAACAGCCGAGATTCTGTGCGATGGGCATTCATGGCACACATACACACCCACAGATCTGGTTAATTATTGTTATAAATGACAAGACATAAATGACCATCTGTATAACTCAATTATAGTACAGAAACTATGAACAGAAATATAACATTACCTCTTGTCTTCGTTGAAGTTCTTCTGTGGTAATCCTTTGCTCTGCAGACTGTGAGTAAGGTGGCGGAGGCTCAGGTGTAGGTGTCATTACAGCAGGCTGATTCGAGGAATAATTAGCTTTAAGTTGAGGAGCATTAGCGCCTCCTTGCTGTGGCTGTAAAAAACAAAAATATGATAAATTTAATAAACATGTAAAAGAAAGTTCCAACTTTTTTATTGTTAACTGTTTCAACAGACCGGTGGTGGTAATTTTGCTGTTTCTGCAAATGGATTATATTCCTCGAGTCCGCTTGCTGGTGCTGAGCTCCGTGCCGCTTGCATCACAGCAGGATCCTAAGATTCAAATTTAATGAAAATATTTAAGCTGGCTATTGTTTTTCGTAAAAATTTAAACCAATTCAAAGAATACGTAGTAGCATCCTGGTCTACTGCGTAATCACATTCAAAGAATACAAAACGCTAAATCGTTACTTTGAAATTAAAATGTATCTGTATAGCACGACCAAGCTCAAACGAGCAGGTCAGGTCCCAAATCTCTGCCGAAAATTTAAAATTGCAGAAAAAGGAAAAGTCACTTGCAAATAACATGACTATTACCACCTAGTTTTATTATGTACACAATGAAACTAGGCTTGAAAAAAAAATACTCGCATAAAAGTAAAATGAATCAATAATCAAAAGAAAAATTTCATCAATGAAAATAGTATTTAAATTCACAATTAGTTGATCTAGAAATTCTATTCTATCGTACTGAATTTACGACGAAAAGAAATTTACACCCGCACCCCTCAAAATATAAAGCAAATATAAACAGCCAGTCAACTGATAGTCACAGCTCAAACACTAAATTGAAATTACTCATGCAAGTTAGTCATAAGCAAGTTATTCAAACTTATAGATGACTTCCCAATGGCTGTAGGGTATACTAAGAAAAGTGATAAAACTTTTTGTTTACTAACATTTTATTGTCTATCTAGTTTGTTAATTTCATTGACATTCAATTACAACGTCACTTAAACACATTATCATGTGTTTCAACATGCGAGATACGACATGTCGAGGAATTTGGTTCTTCCATTTATTGTCTACATTCTCCATTCAACGTTCTTGTTGTCTAAGTGTAAACAAATTATTCCAAACCCACGATTAAACCATCTGACAGCTGTTGCCTAAAATTAAACACCTCATCGCTAAACATTTTATCTAGTTTTTCTATCAATTACAGTCATTGTAGAACGTTACAACACCTGATCATAATGTCTCAAGACCACATTTTGAGACATTATGAAATACCAGTTGTATTTTCGTGCTGTCGTCAACCTTTGTATGCCTTTCTAGACAACCAAACCAGAGCCTCGGATTTACTCGATTCCCCATACATCCTTTTAAAAGTGTAACCGCAAACGGTACATTTCGCACGAATACAATTGTACGCAAACCTTAAAACGTACAATTACCATATGTTTTGAGATGTTTATGCCAGCCAGTTATCTTGAGACACGTTTCCAAGGTTTTGATTGATCACGTCTCAACACCGACAAACGTTTTTCTCAAAACCAATACCCTCTCTTGACGGTTTACAACCAATACCATTTTTTAATACAAACTCAAAATGTTGAAACTTAATCTCTCGCTTTTCCTGCTTTAATGTCCATTCAAGATGTGTAGTACAACGCACGCAACATGGTTACGCTCACTCAAACGTTGTGACAGCTAATTCTTTATTCTCTTTAATTTCCTACTGCATTTAAATAATCTCTCACTTTCATCAAGCTAAGCCAGTAGTGAAATTGCCTGCAATGCAATGAATCACATGAGAGGAAGATGTCACCAATATGAGTAAGTTTTTATTTTACAGATTAACAAAATCATTCCCAAAAGTTTTACTCGCTATTGAAAATATCGAAACAAAAAATACCAAAAAAACGTAACATAATTTTGTCAAAACCGTGATGGAACTTACTGAACCAAAATACTTATCACTCTATCCAAATGCGCAAAAAAGCCACAACGTCTGTGATATGGCTATAGGCCTAGGAGTTGAGTGACAAGACAATAATGGTAGTTAACACTTACGGCAAATGGATTATTATCCTGCTCTCCAAATGTATTTCCAAACCCTGACATTTTGCCTAACGAATATGAACACTCCGGATGTTGATCAATACTACATGGGATCAATACGGTGCTATTTCAACCGGGAAAACTTGGTCTTTTCAACCCGAATAAATGTCTCCCCGAGGAGAAAAGAGAGAGTGAACTTCACACGACGCTCAGCGCCATCTGGATAAGTTACCTGTGTCAACCAGAGACCTTGTAAATAATGGCGTGTGCGCTATTAATCAATTTGTTTAATGGAATATCAAAAATAAATTAATTGTATTGCTTAAAATAGTTTATATATTACAAATATAAAGAAAAAATAAATTTTAAAATATTTTCAGTTTCGTTATTAATTTTATTTTGTACAGTACTGTTACTGAATTTATTTTATTTTTAAATCATAAATTTTCTTGTTTGATTTCATTTTTTAAACTAATATATACATTATTTACTTTGTTTTGCAATGGTCACTGGTTCACAAATAATGCTAACAACTGTTGCAAAGCAACATGAGCTAATATAATACCGTAATGAATGTTGCGAAGCAACATGAGTTAAATCGATAAATTGAGTACCTACTGAAAACATGTTGTTTTCCCCGTCATAATTGATGGGTTATTTACTAGTAATATATTGTATAAATTGTCAGTAAAGATAATGTTAATTATCATGAATGCCACAAAAATTTAGTATTTACCAAACAAATATTAAAATACATTAAAAATATTTGTTTTGAGCTACTCTTTAAATTTTTCCAGTTTAGTTTGTTGTTTTTTAAGAACTTTCATAATTTGTATGCATTTATAATAAATCTTTATCATAAATGCTACAAAAATGTTTACAATATTGTCAATAAATAAAATGAAACCATTTTTGTTTCACAGTATTAAATTATCGTTAAATCTTATACAGCTTGATTTTAAGTTTATTTTTAAATAATTTTCACATTCACAGTATATTCACAGTATAATGCAATGCCGGTATATTATGCTTGTATCCAGAGAGCGTGTGTACTTAATTTAAATAATCCAACAAAATAGGATTAAGATAATCCAAAAACATTGGATATATATATAACTTGTTCAAGACACTCAAACCTTCTGAAATAAAAAAGCCATTGTGTTACCTGATATTTGTTGACCATTTTCTTTGCTAAACTTTCGAGTTGTTGTTGCAGCCTATAATTAGCATGATAAATTTGTCAACAACAATAGATATCAACATTTTAAAAAGCACTACAAACCAGACTTACACATCTAGGCTCAGGATTAGAAATAGTTTTTCTAATCACTATCAAAAGCTAAGGAATCACTTATCATCATAATCTTCAAATCACGTGGACTATGCGATTTGACCACCACGTCACTTTTCTTGGAAATATAATTTATACGAGCCTTTTAAAGGCATATCACGGTAGTTCACAATCAATGGCGATAACTATGCAACTCGATCGTAACGGCAATGCTGCGTTTGTATAATTAATAACATGAACGAAATTAATTAAAATAAGAAATCGAAATATGTTGAAAAGACGTAGTGTAGCTGAATGCTAATTTATTGCTACTGTAATCACTGAAAAAAAATGTTAGGTTAAAGATCTTTAACCACATTCTGTTTCGTATCGTTCAACAATTCGTTAATCCAATACACACACCGTACTATGATTAAATCAGAAAGATATTTTTAAAAAAATATAAAATTCACAATTCCAGGATACACGTTCAATAAACATCCTAAAAAAAGGGGCTGTTTATATCTCTATCTCGATTGTTTATGCCTCGCAACAGAGTTCTGCTTTTAGATTTTCGTTTCTTCACAAGTGAACGTTCAAGCAGCCAGGGTTTAACAAGTATACTTATGCAGCCATCGTGGGTTTATCATCCAAATAAAAGCTTCAGTACTATCGTTATCACATTGAGGAATATCAGTGGAACTGGAATAAAACAAAAACACATTTCAAAAAATTAGTGATTTTATTAATAAAAATTAGTATGCCACAATGTTACCACAAGTTATCAGTCGAAGGGCCTGGTGTCAAGCAACATTTTTTGTCAAAGATGACCTTTCGAATGCGTTAAGTGCAATTCTACCTTCTTAACACATAATTTTGGGCAACACAACATGCAAAGATATTAATGCAAGAAGTGTGAAATAGCCCATAGACAGCAATGCAAGTTCAGATCTTCAAACGCAATTTTCTCACAATTGTAAAAATGTTACTTTAACACCCTCTTACATCAGGCCATTCAATTGTAATGTCATCAAAGCAGTTTTACAGTTCTACACATGGATACTTTTTCCTTTAACTGAGAAACTGCTTGTTGTGGTAGTGGTTAGGCATAGTTTTTAACCAACCTAAACTGATGTCTATAGATATAAGATACCAGTTCAGGTTAGTTAAAAATACAACACTTAATAATTTATTATTAAAAAAAAAATTAATACGTTTTTGTTTCATCTATCCTAAACTTGAATCCATACACGTGGCTTCTCAGTTAAAAGAACACTACTAAAACGAGTTTTGTAAAGTACAGTAGAGTCGTCCGACATATACGGGACCAGCAGGTGTCGGATTACTGCAAATTGTCCGATTACTGAATTTGGGGAACAATTCATTAGTTATTAATTCGTCACCCCAGTGTTGCCACCTTTTTGCTACGGTGCACACTGCAGAAAATATCGACAGTTTCAATATAACGATAATAGAGCGACATAGCCTATTAATCGGTGCCCTCGTTAAACCCCAAGTACCTACCTACCTAGCCTATTAATAAAATAATCAATATATCAGTTTTGGACAAATCAAATTATAAACTATATTTTTAAAGATATTGAGAATAGTTGTTGTCTTTATTTATTTAACTTGGATTACACTCCAAAGGAATTGATACGAATCAAGGCAAAACAGGAAAACAACAACTGATTGTGTTATTTTCATGGTTCACAAACCAGATTTGTGATATTCCTAACCTGGTCTCACTGGACATTTCTTGGCTTCGTCTGCACACCCAAACAAGCAAAATGAAACCAGCACTGTCCGAGTGAAAACCAGACGGGCAACACTGCGTCATCCGCTTAACAAAACTATTCACACAACAAACTGAATAACAGAATATTGTACAAAGTACCGAAGGAAGAAGAAAAATCCTATGTACAGCAGTTAATTATTAAGACAATTTTCAATACCCTTCGCATTGCACACGAAACTGGTCAATTTCGCTTTTAACGAGTTTCATGTCACCGACATGTCACCTGCCAAGTGTCGAAACCGAATGGTGTGGTGTACGTGTCGGACTAAGAGAGACTACTCCTGCATGTCTAAAAACAAGGCTCATCAACTTACTTCTCATTACCATCCTAACTGAACGAACCAAATTAATCAGTTGTGATTTGACACCGGGTTGTTCTCCAAATCCTCTCATATTATCATTCCAGCCAACTGTATTATATATAAAAAAAAAATAATAATAATCACAATTTTATACATTAATGTTTCATCAAATCTTATTTGTCAATTACATAAAATATCATTCCAATAAAAAAAAATCAGAATCACTCACTTTTAGCTAGGAATCGTTCCTCATTTAACACAGCAATTGCATTGATACAGAGCAACGCTGCTTCAAATAGACTATACAACGTGAAAGCCATTTTTATGCTTAACTTGATGTCTAAGATTTAAATTATAGTTGTTACAAAAATGTATAATTGACTTTTAAATTTCAAAATAATTGAATGAAGTTGCAGAAATACGCGAGAGATACTTCCATATTGGGAATTGACACGCTGGAGCCAATGACGTTTTTCCGGATTCCAACAGCCAATAAGAAAGTCCCTTAAGTACGCATCATCGGTAAACTATTTTGTAAGACGCATTCCGATTGGCCTATTCGTTTGCTGACAAGACAATGTTTAAGCGCTTTATTTTTGTTTTGTTATGTCGGTCGATCAAGTTTGAATTCTCCGTTGTAAAATGATGCGGCGGTAAATTTAAAGTTGGATACAAAAACAACGTCTGTTGACATTCACAGCGGAATGTCGAAACTCGAATCGACTATGGTCGAAGCATTAGGTAAAAATCTTACTTCATTAAATATTCTTTCATTGGCCATACGTTGTATATTACAAATCAGTTCCATATGATTAACAAACAACTATCTCAGTGTAGACATTTGGGTTAACCATACATTCGTGTGTTTTGTACCACAATTTCACTATTTATATATTGAATTCATTATTCTTCTGATTTTTAGAAGAATTCAGGGTAAACTCGGAGTTTATGTTGCTAAATAATAAAAATGCTATACTTTGATATAAAGACCAGGTAACTTCATCATCATTTCTGATTTGATCCTGATTTCAATGAAGGATGGGGGGGGGGGGCCAGATGACACAGCCGTAAGGCCAGTCACTGCCCTGGTTTAACATACTCATAAGTACTCATCTAACTACCAGGTAACTTAAGCTTAGTTAAAAGAACAACAAAAAATGGAACCATTAATCATACAATTGATATGTTTTTGATTTTTTAAACAAATTTAACCTGGACTCCATTACCAATAAACGTAGACGCATTGCTATTATTTAGTAACGTGAATTCCGAGATAACTGGATTTAGTAAATGTCAACCTCCTTTAGTTATATTTGACTCCAACTTGATTTGACTTGAACACAATTCTAAAAATTGAAAACAATTTTGCCATAACTATCGTCGTAATTGTTTAACCAGGAGCAGATGCGAGTGACGAAGTCAAGCAGTTAGTTGTGGATGAAATTCGTCATCCCGACATGTTGCTTGGAAAGGAACTATGGTTCAAAAATATGATGCTCTTGGATTTCAATAGTGGCGATGCTGAAAAACATTACGGATTTCCGTTCGATAGGCAAGTCTAATGAATCAACAGATTAATCTTATATTTCGTTAACTATCGACTTAACTAAATTGACGAGAACGTGTTTGTTTTTTTTATTGATAGCAAAATGTTTGATCAACCCAACAAATATGGCTACGTTGTTGTTTTGAAATTTCTCTTCTCGCGCCTGGACAAAAAACGATTCACCGAATCTTTCAGGTGAGTTGCAATGTTGAATAATCGAACCGTTCTTATTTTAAATTTTTTATGCACGAATGGAAAGTAATTATACAGTAAAATAATAATCTTAAAATATGCTATTTTTCTATAGATTTTGTCACTCGCAGATGGGTCCTAAAGAAGATGTTGAATTTAGGAAGCTTGCTCATAGATGGTTGGAAGATATATCGAAGGTATCGTTTTTAATTCGGAAATGTGGTCCATTGAACCCGTTTCTAGAAAACCCGATTCTCTAATCACAAATCAGATTTTAATTATGTGATATTTATGATTAAATTTTATATTTTTAGAATGTAAAAAAAAAGCACTTCATGTATTTCAGGAAAATCCTGAATTTGGGTTTCCACTTAACATTCCATCGTTATTGTTACGACGCTCGGGACCGAAGTTTTACGAACTATTGTTTGCGTTTTCTCACTATGTTTTAAACGAGCACATTAAGAAAGACAAGGGTGAGACGATTTTTAGCTTATAACTTTGTATTTTATAGTTTTTGTGTTTTTATTATTATTATCTCAAAAGGTTATATTTTTCACACTTAATTATTGAATTTTAACTATTTTGATGCCTCAAATTTTAACTATTTTCAACTTCCTGGTCACGGCACTAAATATTAGAGCGAAGGTCGTAATTTTCTTGACAAGAGGGACCATTGCTTATGTTTAATTTTTTTTGCTAGTTGATGGCATTTTTCTCCGTCACGTGTAATTATTAATTTTATAATTCTGTAATAAAAACAGAATTGACGGAACTTCTGGTGACGCCACCAAACCTAACAACTCGTTTACCATCCGTACCGATTTACGATTGCGCTGCAAAGATGACGGAGAGTCTCAGTAACCGTTTCATAGCCGAAACAAAATCCCTTCAACGTAAGTTCGAGATGGACAAAACGGACATCGAAACGATCGCAAAGTAAGCGAACGACTTTTTTTTTTGTTCGTAAATCTAATATTTCACAACTTGAAGTGATGATAACGTTATTTTGCGTCGATAGAAACCAGATGATGTCGTATTACGAGTATCTTAAAAACCTCCCCATGTTGGAAGACGAATTAAACGAGATGCTGTTTCAAATGAACCTCAACAGGTAAAAAATAATTCAAGACGTGTTATTTAGTGTTGAATTTTAAGTGTTCGCAATGGAGTTGGAAATTATTTATAATAAATTATGGTTTTGCATGTTCTTTTGTTGAGCATAATATACAGTGTGTTCACTATGAAATGTCAACATTTTAAGGTACATTAATGGTAAATATGGAAATGATAATCAACTTACCCAAGTTTCGTAAAATTAAATATATACGACTCCAGTTCACCTTGAAATGGGTGCCTGTTAAGGACGCGGAAAATGTCTAAGGTGGTAGTTTAACTCCACAACCTGTGATTGGTCATTCCGAGCAGCCATTTTTGGAAAACGGCCGACTGCAGCGCCACTGCAGTTCTGACACAAACTACAAAATTCCCACATAAACGTTTTGAGTCTCTGCTTCCGTTCCAACAGGAATCATATTTGTGTATAACCTGATATGAAAAAATGACTGACTTTCCAAACGTTGACATCTCATGGTGGACACCCTGTACGTTGAATTCCGTGTATTTTAATTCTCACCATTTCGCAATGTTCATATTTCAGGGCACCATTCGAAGTTCTCATGTTGGGTGGCTTGTCCAACAAGGAATGGAAGAATTTCTTTGATAAACAACAAGATGATTATGACCATGTGAGAATACACTATAAATACAACAGTTTAATTAATAATTTTTTTTTTTTTTGATTTTGTGAATAAACTTGTTAATTTATTAGTTAGCGGAAGAATTAAAGAAAACAGATGACATGCTGGACCAGTTCCATAAAGGCTGGAACGTATGCGAATTTGTTCTGGAAAGCGACAAGACGAACTATTCGTTAAACAACCCCGAACAGCTGAGGAAAATGCAGCAGTTACTAGAAGAAGAGGGAGCTAATGTAAATACAAAAAATATTTTGTTTAGTAGTTAATGAACCAGTATTTTCTACAACTACATTACAAATGTCCTTTTGTTTAAAAATCAGGCGAAACAAAAGCCTACATTTGTCTGAAACTTTTGTCTTTTAAGCAAAAGGATTCGTCATGAAGATATAAATGCAAACTTCTGCTAAACTTTGAATAGATTGGTTTACGATAATGTTGTTCATCGATTTGATTATTTAATTTATTCTTTTTCAGTCGGATACTACATCGATCAGTCTTCCGAACGTGATAAAGGTTTTCAATGCCCGCATGTCTAATGTGTTAGCTCTAATGAAAGGTAATTGTTGGAATTCCTCTATGTAGTATTGGAATGACATTTTTTATTGATGATAAAATGAATAACTATAATAGTATGCATTTATAATATTTACCAAATAGTATTTTTCGCTTTTTCGTTTTCTATAGAAAAAATGCCGAGTTTAACGTCTTTCTGTGATAGAAGTTCGCTACAGCAACGAAAGAATGAACATTTGTAAGTATAGTCAATTCTAAAATGAATTAATACGGTAGTTAGTGAAGGAAGTTCTCGATTCGTCACGAGTTCTATTTATACAGGGCAGTAGTGGATTTAGATTTGGGGGGGGGGAACACCTGGAACTTCATGACGAATATGTCTAAAAATTGCGTTTGTGGCAAATACAGCTCTCCAAATGAATGTTTTGACCCGAAAAATGCACAATTTAGTCGTTTTTAATAACATTCATTCATATATATTTTTTTATATTCTTCCGGTAATATAATAATAATCTTTTTATTGCACATAGTTGTTATTCATTTAAGATGCAGCTAGGGATCGCCTTTTTTTGGCGTTTTGTTTATTATGCGATTTTGTGCAGTGATAAGTGACAAATTTACCTGCCTATTTTCATACTGCGAATGTAGTCGACAAATTTTCCGGAATCTCATTCAACCTAATAGAGTGCTGATTTTGTTAGATGCTGATTTTGTTAGATGCTGATTTTGTTAGATGCTGATTTTGTTAGATGCTGATTTTGTTAGATGCTGATTTTAGAAATTCGAAACAACAGTAACGCACCTTTTATTTCTCAATCATCGTTGTTTCTTTATTGCAGGAAAAAATCTACACAGGAGTTTATAGCCAGCGTAGAACAATTCCAGCAGGAACTCTGTCACTATCTCAGTAGTTCTAAATTCCCATCACCCACAAAGGCAAGAAGCAATAGTTTCTGATCGTAACAACTTTTAAAACTTACCGTAACTCATACAAGTTGATTATTTATTTATTTATTTATTTATTTGCAGAGGTATAGTAAACAGCTTATTGAACCGAGTCCACAATTGAAGGAATTGTGGAATGGCCCCGTCAATTCAAATCTAAACATCACCATGACACCGAAAATGAGTAAGTGGCGATTTAATTTAATTATTAGTGTGGTTGATTTATGAAAATCGTCTGAACATGTGAGTCGTTTTGTTAGCCGCGTCGAGAAAAGCTTTCACGCTCACAGACATAGCTGGCAAGTCGTACAGTGAAATGAGAAAGATTACAGAAGAAAGGTATGTAAAACGTTCTGATTATCTTATTAATGAAAACAAAAAGTTTCCTTATCCTGATTAACATGATTTATCACCCGTAAAAAATTTTAAATGGAATTTTTCGTTAATTTAGTGACTAGTCATTAAATTAACAAAAAATTCCAGGTTGTTTTTTTGCACCCCAATGACGTTTCGCCTTCCTCCTAGAGGCTATGTCAGAATATCAAGCAAGGTTGGAAGAAAGGAAAGTGATAAACACAGATGAACAAACTGTTTACACTACCTCTATAATGTGGTTATAGATGGCTGTAAACAGTTCACCTGTGTTTTTCTTCTGCATTCTTTTTACCTGACTAAGCCTTTAGGAGGGAGGTGAAACATCATAGAGGTGTGTTAAAAAGGTTTAGCTGGTTAGTAACCTTACAAAAAATTTCCTTTAAGAATTCTTTACTGATGATAAAAACAAAACAAAAAGATTTTTTTACTCATTACTTAGTTTACTTTTTTTTACACCTCCATGATGTTTCTCCTCCCTCCTAGAAGCTTTTTAAAAGATAGACATTAAAGGTAAGAAAAGGACAGCCGAATTGTTTACATGTGTAAACAGTTCAAAGGCTGTGCAGCCTCTGTAATGTGTAGTTAGAGATTGCTGGGCAAACAGTTCATTTGTGTTTTCTCGTGCACTTTCCTTTTTTTCCTACATTTATTTTTACCTGACTAAGCCTTCAGGAGGGAGGCGAAACATCATAGAGGTGTGTAAAAAAAACAAACATCTAACTGGTCAGTAAGGAAAACAAAATTTCTTTTAAGAATTATTTTGCTAATGATAAATAAAATAACTTGTGAATAATAAATAGTTTGTGTTAGCATTCGAAGCCGATGGTAAAATTATTTTGAGTATAATTATGTAGATGGTAAAATGCTATGGGTACAATTGAAAGGCTTCCAGGAATATAGCGATAAGCCGCATTTTTTTGAAATTGTTCAAGACAAACATTTTTCTGGTGAGAAACTCCATAGAGTATCATACTGAGCAACGAGGCGATTTTCTAAATTATTATCTGAAAAATCCGGGAAGTAGTAAAGTAACAAGTTAGAAACAGTACTGAGGGACACTTTGATGTAAAAAAATATCATTTTTGAAAGAAAAAAAGTGTGCTTTATCATTATATTGCCCGGAGCCCTTCAATCATGGAAAGTGAAATACAACACGTGTGGCAACTTACAATTTTGTTTCGTTACCGATGATCGACATTCGTTCATTTTGTGTCCAGCATGGCGCAGTTCGAAGAATCGCCATGTACAGCAAGTTCTTTACATTGGGAATCTTTCCGAGACTCGTCGAAAATTCCCGACATCCTATTGCCAGTTTCGCCATCTGTGGACATAGGGGTAAGAACGACAATGTTCGTTTTAAACTAACTAACCATGGTACATTGTAACGTTTGTACGTCCACAACAAAAAATGTGAAAACACAACAAATAAGTTCCGATTGGTTTGATTCCAGAATGCTAAATTCCAGAGAAACGTACAGGCAAGTAGCACCATCATGAAAGACAAGCGGTCACTTCACCATAACTTAAAAGGTAACTTTGATGTTTCACAGTAATGTCCAATTGATTAACCTAAATTCAATTGTGAAATTACACATTTTTAGACACAATCTCCGACATATACTCGACACCGAAAAGTGACACTTCCTT
Source organism: Cryptops parisi (assembly GCA_034695005.1). NCBI lineage: Eukaryota > Metazoa > Arthropoda > Chilopoda > Scolopendromorpha > Cryptopidae > Cryptops > Cryptops parisi. The sequence goes on from JAQIWH010000149.1 coordinate 40,226, forward strand.
ACTCAAAAGTTTCAATGCAGCTGAAGAGTTCCGGTTTGATTTGTTGAGTTCGCCACTCGTGCAGTCAACTACCCCTGTATTTGAAAGCACGGTCAACGTTATGGACACGTCGTTAACGCCCGTTTACCCAGCTCGTTTGAGGAGATTCATTGGCCAAGAAAGATCTCCTGGTGAGCAGGTGTTGAAAAAGTAAACTTTCAAGAAAATGAGTTACAGAGAAATTGGAACAAGATTTTCTTTCCAGACTGTTTTACTCCCAAATGAGGTGTGATGAAGTAGAGGAGAGGCTAATATTGGATTTGCTCACTCGGACATTGTATAGTGTAAATTTTTCGTTCGGCGCGGTGTGAGGTTTGTTTTTTTTTTGGCGTTTTACGATGCAAAATGTAAACAAGTAACTCTTTTTTGTAGTTTGCGTATCTTGATGATTATTTTATAATTTTGTAATAAAGTATATTTTGGCAATTTGTAACAATCGTTTCATAATTCGTACAAAAAAATGTGATCGTTTCATAATTATTTAGGCTAAATGTTGAAAAAATACGTATGTTTCACTTTGTTAAGTTCTTCAAACTGTTTCATCACAGAGAATTTCAAATGAGATGGAGCAGTTTGAAGGATTGAAGTTAGAAATGTCTAAGGTGCATTTTTCGTGAGTTGTTGGAAATTTTGAAACAATGGTGAAGTTTTTAGATTTTTTGGTTCACAGACCTCCGCAGGAAGTGCGACCAGACGTCCCGGTTTTCATGTCCCCCAAAAAACCTTTGGTCCTGGTTTTTTAATATTAATCAATACTGCATAGAGACAGTAATGCTATCTATTCATTTTATGCTGTTTCTACATAATAAGCTGTTTTTTTTTAGTGTATCCAAGTTTCCATCATTGAAATCTGGTTAAGTTTGGATGTCAAACGAATTGATATCAACAAATTAACGAGTTTTTTTGATGTAACATTTTTTTTAAAAAAAAATTATTGAGCTTTTCATCGATATACCGACTGTTTTATCGACGTATTGATATATTTTTGTGTCCCCAAGTTTTTGGTTTTTCACCATATCCGCAAGGACCCCATTTTGTGGACCTGGGGTTACGAACCGCTGCCCTACCAAGCATAGTTCAGCATATGATTCATAGAAACTTATTAAACAATGATATTTGAAGATTTGTTGAAATCAAATTCAGTATTGTAACTCACAGAAATGTACAGTATGTAACAAGTCATTTAATTAATATTTTTAAAAAAATCTTTATGAAAGAATACACCCTCGGTTAGGAACCACTGCCCTACATCATGTAGTTCAATATATGATTTACAGTCCACCAACCAAAAAAGTCATTACACAGTATATTTGAACAATCCTTGAACTTCTACAAGAATGGACATAAATGGAATGATTTGATGATCAATCAGTACCAGTAGCGCCCTCATGTGTCAAACTCTGTCAACTTGCAAAAGGAAATTTTGACATGTCATGTCAACAACATAAATTCTATACCTATGGAGTCTATGAAAGATTGTCTTACTACTCGTAATAAATAAATGTTAAATATGTAAGTATGGTAATGATACTTTGAACGTGTCATATATATATATGTGTCACAACTAATCATCTCTACAAGCGTAATCTACCTTAGAATATACTGTTCACTCAATGTGATAATCACCAAAATTGTGTTATAAAATTATTTGGAAATTTTAATCTACCTTTAAATATAGTATTATCATTTGTTACATATCACAGTGGTATATTATAAAATAAGGTAACAGTTATTTTGCATTTTTTATAGCTTATCAACAGAGAATATGTCACTGGTATAAACCTTCTATTAAGTAAACGTATCCAAGATGAATGTGATTACCGCAGTCAAGCTTTACATTTCAAGGATGATAGAAGAAAGCGGTCCAGGAATGAAAGTGTTATTGATGGACAAGGAAACGGTACGTGTCAACATTCGCACGTAACCGATATAACGTGCCACTCGATGTCATCATGGCTTAACAATGTTTCTTTAGGGATTTTTATTAACACGTATGCAGCAAAAGCAAACGTTCAACTTACATGTTTGACGAGCATTTTTAACGTATTTTAGACGAGCATCGTTAGCATGGTGTATGCCCAATCGGAAATCCTTCAGAAAGAAGTGTTCTTGTTCGAAAGGATAGACACCGGAGCTTTGCGGGAACAGATGAAGCACTTGAAATGCATCGCGTTTGTCCGCCCTACGAAAGAAAATGTCGAACTGTTATCCCAAGAACTGAAATCTCCGAAATACGGGTTATACTACATCTGTTAGTTTCATTCCGACGTATCTTATGAAAAATTCAATATAATTTGTAAGCGAAACGTTTTTTTGAAAAAGATCGATCACTCTTCTTTTAGATTTCAGTAATGTGATAAGTAAAAGCGATGTGAAGGTGCTAGCCGAGGCGGACGAGCAAGAACTAGTCAGAGAAGTTCAGGTAAAGTACGGCATGCAATCTTTGTTTCAGTATACAGGGTGTTCGCTATGAGATGTCACACGCATTTTAAAGACGTCAATAATTTCCAGAGTTTTATACCAAAAAAAAAAGGGGGGAAATTGTTTTCATTTTTTTTGCATGCATGCAATTAATGTCACAATGTTTTTATCAACCACCTTGTGTAGTTGAAAATTTTCATCAGCGACAGTGCTATTATTTTTTTACAGGAATTTTACGGAGACTTTGTCGCCATTAGCCCTCATTTGTTTTCCTTCAACGTCGTCGGATGTTACGTGGTACGGTGAAACTCTCATTTGTAATAATCGATTTGTAGTTCATGAAAATGTTATCGTCTAAATTCGTTCGACTGTTCGTCAGGGAATGAACTGGGATCCCGTTCACTTGCAACGAGTGGTTCAAGGGCTATCCTCGGTTTTGTTAGCGCTGAAGAAAAGTCCGCAAATAAGATACCAAAATTCATCCGAACTTTGCAAAAGGCTAGCGGAAAACATTCGGGTATCCACTGATATATTTTTTGTTTTAAATGACAATTGTAACAAAAAGTGTTATAAATGAACTTTAAATTTCACTTTTTTTAGCAAGTCATCGCAAAGGAAGCTAGTCTGTTCGACTTTCGAAGGAGCGAAGTGACGACGACGTTACTAATTTTAGATCGACGAATCGATGCAATTACGCCACTACTGAATCAAGTATGTTTTTAAGTTCTAAAATAAATCGAGGAGTTGGGGTGGAAAAACTGCTTAAATTCACTAACGCCATTATTCCTTAAAACGCATATATTGATTTGTTTTAGACCCCAGTCTATAGCATAAATGTGTTGGGTTGCCTATAACTTGCACTTTCACACTTTTTGGAGCAATATGTAATTTTTTTTGTGATTTCTTTCTTTTTGTCACTTCACTTCCTGCTTGTTTCACTTCCAAAGCAATGAAAAAATGATACTTTGGAAAAACAGCGTAAATGCATTTATAAATTAGCACGATATTTGGAATAACTGCGTAATTACATTTTTAAATTAGTCTCTAACTTGAAGCCTAAAGTTAGCAGAATTTTTTTGCAAAACCTGTTCATTTTGGTTGTATAAATATACAGTTGACAGGTATATTTTTTGATCTTAAATCTGAAGGTGCCAGAAGTGACACCATCATTCCACTCAACTTCTCACTTAAAAAGGTCAGGATCCTAATTAGATATCCATTAACTTTAATTCATTACTTTCCATAGTGGACGTACCAGGCTATGGTCCACGAATTGTTAGGAATCAACAATAACCGAGTGAATTTGTCCAAAGTTCCTGGAATATCGAAAGAACTTCAAGAAGTTGTGTTATCGTCAGAACACGACGCTTTCTACAATGAAGTGAATATTTATTTATTTTGGAATTAAATGATTTTTCATTTTGTTTACTACTGTATTAACGTCGTTATGTTTGCTTAGAACGTGTACCAAAATTTTGGAGAGATAGCAGCGACGATAAAGGAACTGATGGACGAGTTTCAAAAGAAAGCGAAGAGTCAACAGAAAGTGGAAACTATCTCCGACATGAAGGTGAAGTTAATTATACCGGGTGTCCAATAATTTATCACTTTATTATTTTTATTTATTTATTTATTTATTTCATTTCACATTATTAAAATTTAACCTAAAAAGTTATATTACCCACTTTTTTATTATTAATTTTGGTGTGTTTGGTAAATTTTTACAAAAAACAGCATAAAAATGAAATTTGGTTCAACTTTTCTATTTTCAATTTTGCTTGTTTTTGTTTTGTTTTGTTTTTTCAAAATACACCAAAATTAATTTTAAAAATTGTGAAAAAAAAAAAAATTATAATATAAAAAACAAATGGGGGTGATGAATCGGCCCCTCCCCCAATAATTTACAATTTTGAAATTTAGAGAAAAAATAATATAAAATAGTTGAGAAATTTTAATATATCGTTATTACGTTATTCTCGTAGGCTTTTGTAGAAAATTATCCCCAGTTTAAAAAACTTTCCGGAACCGTGTCTAAGCACATCACGGTCATAGGCGAACTGTCTCGCTTGGTTGGCGTTCATAGGCTGTTGGAGGTTTCGGAGGCGGAGCAAGAATTAGCTTGTCAGTCGGATCATTCCCAATCATTACAAGTATGTTCTTAACTATACTTTCTTCTCACATTCGTGATTATACAGGATGGTTCAGAACAACTATTCCAATGTGATGGAAGGCATGAAATGAAATGTAATAAAAACGATAGTTGAGAAATATGTCTGTAATGAGATACAACCAAATTATGGAAATGATAAATGCTCAATGTGGAATGTAACGTGTCGGTGTATTTTCCAGTGGGTATAGTGATTATTACTATCGAAACAATGTATTACCAATACGTCGTAGAAATTTTGTAATTTTGTTTGTCTTGTTAAGGGATTATTTCCAGACCAAAAGTTTATTATTTAAAAACTAGTAAAAAGATCATCAATCAATTGGCACCTAGTGTCATCTGGTGACAACATCCGTTTAATTAAATTTGAATTGAGCCAATGAGCTATTTGTTGAATTTGAATTGAGCCAACGAGCTATTTATTGAATTTGAATTGAGCCAACGAGCTATTTGTTGAATTTGAATTGAGCCAATGAGCTATTTGTTGAATTTGAATCGAGCCAATGAACTATAAGGTAGACAGACGTACATTAGCAAATTTTTATGTTGGATGTTACATTAACATGTCTTCCGTCGCCTCTGGAAATTAGGAAGAGTTGTTGTGAATTGCCTCGTAGAATTGGTTGCACCCCTTAATAACACGATGAACATCTTTAACAGAAACTTCGACAGTTGATTAGTAGCGATAAGGTGCGCGACCTCGACGCAACGCGTTTGGTCATGCTGTACGCGCTGATGTACGAACGTCACAGCAACACGGACATCATGGGTCTAGTCGATCTCTTGAAACGTAGAGGGATCGAAGAAAAATTATGGAGGGTTCGTATCAAAATTGCCAAAAAAAAACTTTTGCTTTTCCACCATTTGCTTCGATCTAAGAGTCATTCACAATATTTTGTAGATGGTGCATTCCATCTTGGAATTTGCTGGAGTTCACGCCAATCAGGGTGATCGAACTGGTCCTCAAAATCCAGTTACGATAACCAAGAAAATCCTGAAAGGACTGAAGGTGAATCTTTTCGTTTTCAAACTTTTTTTGGGGAATGTTCCGAGTTTAAAGTGGTGTTTTTTTAAATTGTAGGGCGTGGATAACATATACACCCAACACACCCCTTTGCTGAAAGAAATTGTCGAGGATTTGATCAAAGGAAAGCTTCGCGAAACGACCTATCCGTATGTTAGCTCTAACAACATGAGGGAACGGTAAGTTAACGCTTTATATGGTCTACTGTACTTTAAATGGTGAACACATCCTCAAATGTTAATACTTGTGTCCAAGTCCTCAATTTACGTTTTAAATTAATCAGTATTAAAATTTGCTCGGTATAAACCGAGATTTTTTGTTTCACCCGCTGGCGGATTAAAACAAACATACCCTGAACATGTTTAATGCTGTAGGGATTGTTTTCATGAAAAAAAACAAGAAAATGTTGCTAAATTATGCATTTTCTGGGTCTAAACACTCATTTGGAGCTTGATTTGCCACGAAATGCAATTTTTGGACATCCATGTCAAAACATTTTTAGGTGACTTCCCCAGTTGTCTGTCTAAATCAACCACTGGTTTCACCATTCAAGGTATCGAACGGTATCGAAAATGTATCGATCTTAAATTAAAACACACACACAAACTGAATAAAATAATTTACCTCCATTAAGGTCGCAAGATTTGATCGTTTTCATCATCGGCGGTGCGACGTACGAAGAATCGCTCGCCATCTACCAGTTGAACAAGACCAATCCGGGTTCACGGATCATCCTTGGAGGGACACATGTGCATAATACCAAATCGTAAGTTTAATTTTGAAATTCGGCCGAGCCAATTGTAACGAGCCGTTCCCCGTACAACGGGTTGTGTTCACAATTTCACTACTCAACGCCAGGATAATTTAAGATGATTGGCCAAGGTCATGCCTTCTCACACCCAATTGGCCAATGTCATGCCTTCTCACACCCAATTGGCCAATGTCATGCCTTCTCACACCCAATTGGCCAATGCCATGCCTTCTCACACCTAATTGGCGAGTATTTCTTGATTGTGTTTGTTACGACAACAGAGGCTTCAACCTCAGTCTAGGCTTTTTGAGAGTAATAAGAGTCGAGAATAAATTCTTGAGGTATTTTTTTTGGTTGCATAAATTAGACATTTGGTAAAAATGCTGTTTGTTTTCCCATCAACAAGTGGCGTTCCTGTACCAATGACACTCGTTGCACGAGGATCGGCTGTACAATTTAGTTTTTCTGTTTAAAAAATTACCGTTGTACTTTTTTTGTTGGTTCTCAGCTTTTTGGAAGAAGTATCTCGAGCAACGCAAGGACTGATGAGGCGTCACGCACGCAACCAATGGTGAAGATTCCAAAGCTGCAGCAAATGCAAATTTTACAATTTTGATGAACGTTCATAGGATAAATGTTTTGTTCGTTTTCGTGCAGTTGCTTCCATAACGATTTTGCATTCCAATGAAATGTCGGCCATTACAAACATTCAAACGTAAAATTTAAGAGAACCGTTTTAACGTTTTGGAAACAACCGTTACAATCGCTTACTTTTTAAAATATAAATTCATTTCCAAACAGTTACCATCGCGTAAATTATATATAAAACAAAATTCAAAACTCCATAGTTAACGTGACAAATTTCCGTAAAACCGTTAAAAATATCGACCCGTTTCACGATCCAAAACGAGTTGATATTTTACATCAACCTGACATTAGCGAGATTCCACATCATCATCATCCCCGTGAGAAGCAAATCATGTCGGTGGTAAAAATTTAATATAAATCATTACACAAAAAATAACTCGTTGTTTAACAAAAAAAAAATTGATACAAGCTCAACGTAAAAATTGCAAATGACATACAAAATAAATAAAAAAAAATGTAAGTAATCATTTTTTTTTTATGCCATTATATCTCCAATTCATAGATCGATCAATAGCACCAAATTCAAGATTTCCGTATTGCCGTACCGTTGCGGAGTAAACGGGTCGTAACAAAAAGACATCTTGAATTATTATTTTTTTTTGTTATATACGTTTTATCACTTCGATGAAAATGTAATGGCAGTGATAACATGAATTGCTTAAAAAAATTTTGCTGCATCTTTTTATGGAACATCTTTGGAATTACATTTGTGCTTTGTTTTTGAAATAGTGACACGTTTCTTTAAATGTGGTAATAGGTAGCAATTCTACTGAAATAATGATAATAAAAAGCTCCATCTTGTGTATAATATAGCTATTGACGGTTGTTTTTTGTCGTAAAACTAAGTCTCGTCAACAAAGTCGTGAAAAAACAAAAAACCCACAGTATTATGAAACACCATTTTATGTTGCTTTTATTATTTTTGATATATTTTTTTTTTAACTTGCAAAATTTTCGGTTTTTCTAAGTTTTTTTTTCAACGAAGCAGTCGAATTCAAAATTCCGACCACAAATTTCAAACGGGTCATAATAATTTAAATCGAATTCATTTGTCGAGACGTAAAATGGTGTTACATGGAACATCCATTACATTGGAATGACTCTTTTGCCATGCATATTTTATATATGTATGTATATATATTTATATATTTGCTTTTTTAAAAACTATACTTGTGGTTGAACATCTGGTATTGAATTTTTAAACAAAAAAGAAAATTCGGTGATGATACGAAACGTCGGATAATTCGTGTTAAAAGGCTTTACACTTTGATCGTTAAAGCCGATTTTTTACATTTGACTGAGATTAAAGAGTTCAACAGTTTGGCAACACTTTCATGATATCCGACTAGTCTTTTAATAAATAAAAAATTAATCGGTGTTCGTTTAAATTCTAAATGTGCAAAATCCATCATTCAACGCATTATTTTTTTTTTAATCTTTCAAAAACTACCTCTACGCCTTGTTAAAATGGACTTGTTCGGAGGCTTGAATAAAGCCGTCGGTTTTAAAACGATCATAATGCCAATTTTTTTTTTTTTTAATATATATCTATATTTTAATTAAAAAAAAAAAAAAAAGTTAATTGGCATTCAGGGCACTTCATTGTTTGGCAAGGTGTGGAAAAAAAAATAAATTTTCTTAAAAATGCCAAAAAATCTTACATCGTCGAAAAATTTCGACGCTCCCGTTTGGTTTGCACCGCCAAAATATCACACGACGAAAATATCGGATTTTTCTTTTTTTTTCCATCGTTACTCAAAAGTTAAAGGCACGTTAATGTAAAAAAAAAATACTCCACCCTATTTCGACGAGGAATCTTATCAATTACAAAAAAATAAAATACAATAACAAAAAAAAAGCAACGTAACTGTCGTCACAATCGATGACGATGACGAAAAAAAACGAACGCGGTAATGTTTAGGCTGCATCGGTTTATGAAAAGTATAAATGCAATGGTATATAATGAAAATAAATGGAGAACTAATGCAGCAGCCTAAGAAATGAATACTATTCTGATATATCCATGATTCCATCAAAAAACAAATAATAACAACAACAACAGTGGAAAAAAACAAAAAAAGTCGATCATGGGATAAACATTTGTTATTCGTATCCAAATAAAAATAAAAAACTTATTAAATAGGGAAGAATTTGGTATGATGAATGGAAGATAAATCTCTTTTTAATTTGCCTTTACATAATAGCGCATCGTTCGGGGTTGTTAGGATCGCCCTGCAACGAAAAGAGAAAACAAAAGCATGCTGTTAATTGCAATTTAAAAACTGTAAAAACAAAACATTTTTAAACCATATAAACCCACTCACTAATCTACATTTTTACTCCCTCCAACCCTTATCAAAACAAAAAATTATACATCATCTGGACAAAAACCATGGATTTGAGATGGGAGATTTAAACAAATTTCGCTCTGCCATGGTGATCGCAATGATTCTACTAACTAAAACAAAATTATTCAACTTGTTCATTATCTGTGGTCCCTTAAATCGCAATTTCAGTTAGGGTGGGTTAGATCCAATGTGAATCTTACTCCATATTATGGGTTCTATCTGTCCCAATTACTGTAAATCATAATGAGGTGTGATGAAACGTTACCACCAAAATAAATAAATAAATAAAAATAAACAACAAGCGCGGCAAGCCAATGACGTTGTTAATAAGTAGTCGATTGTCAACTTTATATAAAAATGGCAGCAGCTTGAAATGCTTTAAAAAGCGAAGCTACGCAGTTAAAATGAAAATTGCTATTTGAAGAGGGTCACAAAGTGATTAAAAACAGATGGGAGACGAGGGAATTGAACCTGCTGATGATATATATCTTCGTTGCCCACCTCATCGACGACATCTTCTAGGTAACCGCCGTGTTCACCCATGCGAAGCAACGAGGTGCTCAGCATCTCTTTTGTTGTTTCTCGAGTGGCCATTTCCTGATAAAAAAGAAAACTTTTCGTTAAAATCTCGGTGACATGTTGAAACATGCTATGACACAAGTGCCAAGCATCATTTTAGTCCAAATCACTAAACATATAAACATAGATAAACTAGCATAACTACCTCAGCATTGTTGGTGATAAGCGTGGTGTTGATAGTGTCGCCAATTATCCATTTCTGTTTCATGACCAAATCCGAAGGTGGATTGTGGGTCGTTTCTGTATCGGATGACCAAACCTAAACACACACACACAAAAAAAAAACGAACAGAAATTGAAACCTCGATTGAAAATCCGAATCAAATAATTTCGCTCAACTGCAAGCGAATGGCAATTCAAAAATTACCGTGATGTACTGGTTGGCTTTGATTGTGATTGAACGATGAAATTTGAAGTTCATTTCTTGATCGCCCACTTTTCTTACTAGCTGCCAACCTCCAATGTTAATATCCTTTGAAAAAGGAATCATGAAAAAAAAATAATTTATTTCAATTGCTGTCGTCGGCGTTCAGCCAATCAAATCGCTGAAACAAAACAAACGATAACAAATCGCACCTTTTCGCCTTTGTTGAACAGCTTGACGAATTTCCCCTCGACGCACTGCTCGGCAATTTCTACTTCACCCTTTGCAGACGCCGACGAGACGAAGTTCGTAGCCATTTCCTCCGTCGAGTGACTTATGACCGTGCGCTTGCGTTTCAACGCACGTCCAGCCATGACCGGAGTTCTGCGCAATGGTGTCGATCGTTGTTGACTCTCTCGCTCCCGACGTTCGTTGACGCTGATATGTAATCTTAATGAAATGAATGCAAATAAATAAAATGAGAGACAATCTTGACATGAAAATAAAAACAAATGAAGCGATGAATTACGGGACACCCAGTACAACTGAACAGTTATCAAAAAAAAAAACCGAGCAGTGCTCACCTCGCTTCTTCACTTTCCAGCAACTTGCGGTAAGCAGCAATTTCCATGTCCAGAGCAATTTTGATGTCCATGAGGTCCTGATACTCTCTGAATTGCTGAGCCAACAGCTCTTGCAACTGACGGATTTCCTCGTTCAAGCAAGCTGACCTCGCCAAATGAGCATTCCGCTCATCTTCCAACTGCTGGTCAAGCTGTTTGACGCGTTTGTTCAAAGCGGCAATCTAGTTGACACAAAAAAAAAAAAAAATAAAACAACAAATATCATCGAAAGGTGTCGTCGGCACCCTAATAATGAGACTGGTGTCAAATAATCTCTAAACCAAACGCACCTCATTCTCCATGTCAATGTTTTTGGCCGTCAACGAATCGACTCTGACTCTAGTCTGTCTCAACTCCTCACGAGCCTGAGCCGACGATCCCAAGTTCACTTCGCTCAGTTTCTTCACGTCGTTCAACTGCGAGAAAAACAATCCGTGATTTAAATAATAACCCTCAAAATTTTACACATGCTATTGAACCTTTAAATCAGCGATGAAATAAGACGCCCTTACCTTCGTCTCGTACATGGCTTCGAGTTCATCCCGATTCACCCGCATCTGTAGTTCGTAACTCTCTCGCAACTCGCGCAGCGACTCCGCCATCTTTTGCTCGAACTGTTCCTGAAGTTTGCCATCGATCTGCGTTATCTCGATCTGCTTTCTGGTCTTAGTTTCACTGATTTGCTGAAATTTCATATCCCAAAAAATGCTTTAGATTTTATAAACACCAACTCTTATTATTAACAAAGTCTCACGATAAGAACAGATAAAAACAACGCTAGGTGAGTGAAAGCGACGTCTTAATCACCTGTTCGAACAACTGCTCCTTGAAATGCAGTTCTTCTTTCATGCTTTGCAGACGATTCTCAAAGTCGACTCTGGCCAGAGTTTCCTCCTCGAGCTGCTTCCTCAAAGGACCCAACTGTTTCGTCAGCTTATCATTCTCGGCACGTAATTCCTGAAACAACAACAACAAAAATATTAAGGCACCGCCAAGACATTACATTGATCATACGCCTATTAAAAAAAAATAAAGAATTTTCTTGGCGCATACCTTGACTTCTTCATCTATCCGCTTCTTCTCGCTAGTGATTTGCGTCAACCTGGATTGAGCATCCTGAAGTTTCGACTCGTAATAGGAAGCATTTTTCTCGGCGGTCGAAGCTTCTTTCTCTTTCTTTGCCAACCTACGAAAATAAAAGATATAACAATTTAAATACATTACGATTTATGCAAAATGAAAATATCAAGAGACACCAACAAAATGTTCAGTAATTAAAGAGCTTCGGGCAATATAATGATAAGCTACGTTTTCTCCAAAAAACGACATTTTCACATCAAACTGTCCAACAGTACTTGTTACTTCACCACTTCCTGGGTTTTCCAGAAAATAGCACTGTTGAGAAATATCGAGAATCGCCTTGTTGCCAAGTATGGTGCGCTATGGAGTTTCTCACAAGAAAAAAACGATCTGAACAATTTCAAAAATGTGGCTTACCATTATATTGTCCAAAGCTCTTCAATTGATTAATTTTTTAAATTAATATATTTGAATCAATTGGTAAATTATATATACTTCGCATATCGCAACGAATTCAAAGTAGGCGTATCAAAAGGTAAATTTCTATTTAGTCGATTCATTACATTTTACAAAGCAACAACAAAACACCCTCAATTCAATACACAATACACCCTATCACGCATGGATGCGCACATCCTGTGTATATTGCATGTACATATAATATAATACCGATCATTTAAAAAGGGATGACTAAATTTTATTCAAATTCGTGGTTCATTTTTTGTCACAAGCTGCAACTGTCATTTATGACGACAAACAAAATGAAACTCCTGGCAGACAAATTAACTATCTCTCATTATACATTATTTTGTTAACCGTGATTTTAATTACAAAAAAAAATATGTACAACTTCATAATTTCTGAACTCGGAAGTCGAGCTACTCATAAGAACAAAGTGACAATATATTAATAATCGCCCACCCGTATTAGTTTATATCTGTACTTTACAAGGTGAAATCAAAAGAAATTTCTGTGTACATTGCAATGCTTAATTTTTTAAGTGGAATTATGTTTGCGACATAAAAAATGTCCGTCTTTTAATTCCAAGCGTGAACTGGGTTATGGGGACACTTACAAATAGTGACCTAAAAAAATAAATAAATTAATAACTTTCTCTACACAAAATTCACTCATCCAAGCCCATTACTAAATTTTATCACCAACCCTCATCTTTTAGCTTACATAAAAAAAAATATATATATTATAATAAAACAATTTCTTGTCAAATCTGTTCCCCATCACACCAACACAAATGTCATATGAAAAAAAAAAACACCCAAACTTCATTCATGTGGGAGAGCATGTTTCCTGCTGAGACTATTTTTGGAACCATACTTGTAACCAATATGTTCCACCAAATTTTGCAATCGGGATAAACGCATAGGTGAAACACAAACAACTACCAAACATCTCCAACTATAATATCTCTCAAATAAATATTTACACAATAATACAATTGTGAAATGTTCACTACCAATCTAAACAAGTACATTAACATTATTTTTTTTAAGAATACGCTTCATATATAGTTTTGCTTCACGCCAATCGACGCGTAATGTGTTATTCAATTTATTCGAGTAAAATCCATTTTCAATTTCTTGCAATTTTTTATTCGATCTGCAAGATTTTTGTTACGTTAGACTTGTGCAATTTTCGAGTTGATGCGGTTCTCACTTTGTGATTTTTGATTCATTGAACTATATTCTAAGCATCTGTAGATGGCAGTATACGTTCAATTCCTAGCTCACTCACAAGTGAAGCTAATATAAAACGTGTAAAAATGTGAATCCCATACAAAAAAAAATATATTTATTCCATTGGTCATGCATCGATTATCCACTAAGTCATTTTTAGCATTAACATGTTTGTAACATCTACAACTAACATAATCGACTACAACATAGGAACGCAGATGCCAAACAGTTTACTGTGACATTGTGCTGTACTTCCACGAAATACAAATTTATATTTTGGAGTTTAGGTCAAGTGATGCAACAATAAGTAAACATTCTTTCAAAATAAAATAAAATAAAATAATCGAGTCCAAGGCAAAACTCATTCGTTACCCTTAACATTTCGTGTACTGTCCTGTTAACCTTTTCCTATAAAACAGTTCCCAATGTGAATGGAACAGGTTTGGACAAGAAGGAATGGAATATTCATTAACGCTCCGCACACTATGATATCATCATCCTCAGATAAAAATAATGATGACGCCACGGGTGGCATAATAATCCACGTTTGCCACCAAAAGCGAGGAGAAATCTGATTTTCTTTTAACATAAAAAACAAAACACTTAAACTAAATCAGATAACCTTAATATTCTTAACAAGTGTGTCAACTATGTATACTTTCTACATCAACATTGAAAAAAAAACAAAAAATAAATTAAAATTCCATGGATGACAGCAAGGTGAAAAAGGAATAAACAATCACATTATTGACCCACCTTCATCCTACAGGGGAACAGCTGTTCATCAACAAACTTTCCCCATTAAAAACCAAAGAACAAAGCGCAATCCGGTTTTAATATCCTACTATATTTTCTATATAAAGATATCACTCACCATCAATATCTAATAGAATCCTAAAAATAACCATACTAACACGTATGGCATAGGAGATTATTCAAAGTTAATTGATGTTGTAAATCAAATTTCGAAGGGTGAAAAAAAATATCCAATTATGTGGAAATAGATACAATAGTTCATTGCATACATTTGTGATGTAATGCATTACATCTGTTTACCATGTTAAATCATGCGTATTTATGCTGATGGTCTCTTGTACTGGCTTTCAAGTACGGCACACAACTTTGTACTGAACTTTGTCACCTGTGTGCGTACGACGTTCATTGTAAATTCCCTATTTATGAATGGCATTCATTGTAAATTGAACTATGCTAAAATGTCTTAGTCGAATTTCAAACACAGATGCTTGCATCAAAACGAAGCAAAAAAGTTCGTATAAACATGAATCCGGAAATATTTCTCTTCCAAGTTAACATGTTTATGGGATCTGTGGTTAAATACTTTTTTTGACAGCATCCATGGTTAAAATACGACTACCTTTTAAAAAACACCCTGTACATAATATACCTGCACACACAAAAAATAAATTATGGAAGCATTTTGGCATTGCCATGGTTTGTGAAACTCATTCATACTTATTGGTAATATTTGTAGCAAAACATATCAAAAGCTACAAAATGGCAACATGAAACGATTTCCCACTCCCTTTTGCACTCCCACACAGAAAATACAGCTACGCCCAAAATTAAACATAATACAGCACACACACTATATAATCAGAGTGGGGTGAAACTTTCAACCAAAAAAAATAAAAATATAAATCTATTTATTCTTCTCTTCGGAAATAATCTCATGAACCGTTACATGGGTTTTTTAGGGTCAGTGTCGTTTACAAAACAGTTATTTTAGCTTTTCTCATAGTACTGTACACCTGATTCTCGGGTCACGTTAGCACTGTTAATAGCACTCTCATAACTTAAGAACAATAAACGATTCTCGATTTACGAAGGGGGAGAGGATGGGAAGAGTTTGAGCATCGCATAACTCAAAATTTCAACATTGTCACTTTTACCAAACTTGAACTGATAAATAAATCCATAGAGTTGGAGTAAGATAAAAACGACAATGATTACTAGAAAACCCAAAAGTTCCAAAATCTACATTACTAAAATTCTTGTGTGTATTAACAATATAAATATACAACACGCCCAATCAAAATTACATTCACTCAACAGGGCATTGCCATTTCTTACTACAGTGAGATCATTCAGCAATAAAACCGCTTACTATGCTTACCACACAGGATTTGTGTATGTAGTAATGGCAGCATTAGTACTTCCCTAAATAATCATCTAAAAAGTATATCATGTTGTACTTTTGAAGTACTGCAACGTACTTCAAAAGTACAGTACTGTATTTACAAGTGAATTACTTCAAAATTTAGAAACCCAGCCTTTTACCACAGATTCCTAGTGTATACTGCCTACAATTTCGAGTTAATCTTTTTACACTAAACATCCTGTTGCATTTTCCCCTATTAATCACTGATAAAAGATTCATGTCAAACAAACACTATAGGTATAAAAATTTCTGTTTAAACAGATGAAGATCTTTGCATACATGCATAGTGAAAATGTACAATTATTACAAGTTGCTTTTTAAACTTTTGTATTAAATTTCTTCATTATCACAAGTAGGCTAATCGTACCATCAACAAACAGTGGGGTAATCAAGGATTTTACATTTCAGGTTACATAATGTCATTTATCATGTTATAAAATGTCACTCGTTTTCCGGTAATCGGATTACCAGACTCATCAATGTAAGAAAAACAGGTGTATTTTATGCAGGAGTATATTTTCGCATCACATTGGGTACTAACTAATAGTCATTGACTATTTTTAATTTAACCAAACATTCTTTCTTTAATTCCAATCTATGTTATACCTATAGACTTGGGTGTATTGACAATTATATAAATTATGTAATGTTTCCAATACCAGAAATAATACAATTTGAAAGTTGCATGCATATAAATCCAATATTGTATTTACATAAAAAAAACCTTGGGCCGAATGCAGTCATGTCGTAAATTAACAATATCAACATCGCCTTTAACTAAACATTGCCAAATGCCAATCCTCTGCATGTCATTGACTATGTGTTTCATTACTATGGCATTCTTCGTTGTTCAATGAAACACGTAATACAAGGTGGCCCTACATTGTCAAGCGAATCAGAAATTTCGTGTTAAATTAAACTTTGAGACCCCCCATGCACGTCTAATGGGGTCAATTCCAAAATAATCAATAATCCAGAAAAATGAGAACTTTTCTGACCACCTTGTATAATCATCGCATTAAAACTTGGGGTACTATGTATTAGCAAAATATATAGGGTACCTGGTTATACAGAGTGAAAAATGTACCAAAACTTCATAAATGTGTAAAACTACAACTCGTAAAATAATTGTAACAGTCCAAACATGTTAGGACGGCTGCTGTGATCGTACCATGTGATAATTACATATTGTAATACATACTATGAACAGTTGCGTGAAGTCGATTTCCATTTCCGACCAACTGTTTTGCATAACACCACCAAACATAGATTTATTTATTTATTTTACCAAACAACTCCTCTACCATAGTGAAATCAACTTTTTGATCTTCCAACCAGGAACTCTGAAATCTCTCCTATTGCACCTGTAAACATGATGTCATACATACACAACACACAAAATATAACTACACAGTCACAAATTAAATTAAGAAACCAACCCCTAAGTAAATTTCAATTATTTATCATTGCCAACAAGATATGAAGAAATAAATTAATCTCCCCCCCCCCAAAAAAAAATAAATTCTTTAATAATGCATCGTACCTCCCATGAATTGTGTGACCCACGTGACCAACAAGGCGTGGGTACCCTTCCAATTGCACACAAAGAAATCGCGCATCATCCCCACCCCAATATTTACCGCTACTTATCCCACGTGTTTATATATGATCTATAAACACCCTCCCCCCCTCGAATTTACACATTTATAAAAACAACTCACTTTGTTAGCAATTCTTCGTTTTCCTTCTTCAATTTGCTGTTTTCGATCTGCAATCGGGCCCTCTCTTTGGCCGTTTCGTCCAGTAGTTTGCGTGCGTCTCCTAATTCATTCTCGTACATGGACTTGATGTTGGTCACTTCTCTCGTTACCGTCTCCTGCGTGTTTTGTACTTGCAGGTTGAGGAAGCTGTTTTCGCTTTCTAGTTGCCTCACCCGTTCGATGTAGGCGGCTAGACGGTCGTTCAAGTGTTGAAGTTCCTCTTTTTCCTGAAGGCGCGAAAGCCGGGTTGGGCTCAGCGGGCTCGCCGGCCGGGTACTCGACACGTAGGGACTTTGAGGCGTTGTAAGCACCGACGTTGTCACCGACGTCGACTTTCTTGTGCTTTTCGTCGCCATGTTTCTTGCCTTCGTGTTCTGTTTTCACGAAAATTTCAAGAACGACACGCTGCTGGAGGACTTGTAGAGATTGAAGTGGAGGAATAAATGATAGTCGCACTTGAAGGCGAGACCGGGTGCGAGATGCTGTGAAAAAACGCCAAGATGGCCGAATCTAAACGTCACTTGATGACGATGATGTCATATTTCCGCGCCGGTTTGGTCAGGTGACCGATGACGTCATTAGCTTTGGTTTGCTTAAAATTCATTGCATGAGTGCGTCCTCTAGTGACCGTTGACAGTAAACTACTGGTTTCGGTTTATGTACAAATTTGAAAGTGGGAGTTGAAAAAGTTTCTTGATTTGTTAGAAATTTTGAAATTGTTCGACGGAAGGCACAGATGAAATATAAATAAATTAAAATCATAAGACCGGACCAGAAAACTAATTAAAAGAACATATTGATCAATAAAAAGTACTTTTTGAGTGTAGCAAATTACAGAAATAGAGAACATTTAAACAAAAACTAACCAATACAAAATTAAAATGATCGAAGATAAAGGCAAATCTCACATTCTTCACGTGGGTATCTAAAAAAATCATTGGGTGTGGTGCAATTTAGTTTTTTTAGTATTATCACAAGATAATTACCTACAAACCAACTAAAACACAACTTCCCTAACACAATTTTCAACCAACTAAACACATTTTATTGTGTTTTCTGAGATCTGAAACAAGTTCCTGACATTTTCTCATAATTTTAGACGAACAAACAGAAACAAGTACCAGTACATTGAAAATTTTGTTTTACGAAATTTCATATTTTGGAGTTTGCTAATTTGGTCTAAAATAATGATTTTTGCGTTCTTCAGCCAATGATTTTCGTTCAATTTTCCACCCTTTATTAAAAAAATTCACAAAATTTCATGTTTTGTGTATTCCTAATTTGGTCTAAAATAATGATTTTCGCGTCCTTCAACTCATGATTTTAGTTCAATTTTTCACCCGTGATAGAAATAATCACCAAATTTCATGTTTTGGAGTTTCTTAATTTGATTTAAAATAATGAAGTTTTCACCCCTCAGCCTATGATTTTTGTTCAATTATCCACCCGTGATCGGAAAAAATCACGAAATTTCAAGTTTTGAGATTTCCTAATTTGGTCTAAAATAATGATTTTTGCGTCAATCAACCCATGATTTTCGTTCAATTTTTCACCCGTGATAGAGATAAACACGAAATTTTATGTTTTGGAATTTCTTAATTTGGTATAAAATAATGAAGTTTTCACCCGTGATCAAAAAAATTGCAAAATTTCATATTTTGGAGTTTCCTAATATAGTCCAAAATAATATTTTTTTAGGCCCTTCAGCCCAACATTTTCGTTCAATTTTCCACTCGTGATCAAAATATTCACGAAATTTCATATTTTGGAGTTTACTAATTTGGTCTAAAATGAAAATTTTTGCCACCTTTAGCCCATGATCTTCGTTCAATTTTCCACCCGTGATCAAAAAATTCACAAAATTTCATATTTTGGAGTTTGCTAATTTGGTTTAAAATGAAGATTTTCGCCTCCTTTAGCCCATGAGTTTCGTTTAATTTTTCACCCATGATCGGAAAAATCTCGAAAAATCATGTTTTGGATTTCCTAATTTGGTCTAAAATGATGAATTTTTCACCCTTCAGCCCATGATTTTTGTTAAATTTTTCACCCGTGATCAAAAAAATCACGAAATTTCATGTTTTAAATTTCCTAAGTTGCTCTAAAATGATTAATTTTTCACCCTTCAGCCCATGATTTTTATTAAATTATCACCCATGATCGGAAAAATCACGAAATTTCATGTTTTGGATTTCCTAATTTGGTCTAAAATGATGAATTTTTCACCCTTCAGCCTATGATTTTCGTTCAATTTTTCACTCGTGATCAAAATATTCACGACATTTCATATTTTGGAGTTTGCTAATTTGGTCTAAAATGAAAATTTTTGCCACCTTTAGCCCATGAGTTTCGTTCAATTTTTCACTCGTGATCGGAAAAATCACAAAATTTCATGTTTTGGATTTCCTAATTTGGTCTAAAATGATGAATTTTTCACCCTTCAGCCCATGATTTTTATTAAATTTTTCACCCATGATCGGAACAATCACAAAATTTCATGTTTTAGATTTCCTAATTTGCTCTAAAATAATAAATTTTTCACCCTTCAGCCCATGATTGTCGTTCAATTTTCCACTGTTGATCAAAAAATTCACAAAATTTCATATTTTGGAGTTTGCTGATTTGGTCTAAAATGATGGTTTTTGCCGCCTTCAGCCCATGAGTTTCGTTCAATTTTCCACTCGTGATCAAAAAATTCACGAAATTTCATATTTTGGAGTTTGCTAATTTGGTTTAAAATGATGAAGTTTTCACCCGTGATCAAAAAAATCGCAAAATTTTATATTTTGGAGTTTCCTAATATAGTCCAAAAAAATATTTTTTCGGGCCCTTCAGCCCAAGATTTTCGTTTAATTTTCCACCCGTGATCAAAAAATTCACGAAATTTCATATTTTGGATTTCCTAATTTGGTCTAAAATGATGAATTTTTCACCTTTCAGCCCATGATTTTTGTTAAAATTTCACCCGTGATCAAAATATTCACAGTTTGCTAATTTGGTGTAAAATAATAATTTTTGCATCCTTCAGCCTAAGATTTTCGTTCAATTTTTCACCCGTGATCAATAAAATTCGAAAATTTTATATTTTGGAGTCCCTAGATTTTCGTTCAATTTTCCATTTATGATCAAAAATTCACGAAATTTCATATTTTGTAGTTTCTTAATTTAGTTTAAAATGATGATTTTGGCGCATTTCAACCCATTATTTGCGTTCGATTTGCTACCCGTGATCGAAAAAATCAAGAAATTTCATATTTTGCGGTTTTTTAGTTTGGTCGAAAATGATGATTTTCGCGTCTTTCCAACCCATGATTTTCGTTAAATTTTTCACTCGTGGTCAAAAATAAAATTTTAAGTTCAAAAGTTTTATGGTTTCAATGAGACAAACATCCAGACGAAGTTTATTGTAGTTTTTAGATAACGATTCACTGACATTATCAGGTTGAACACCTTTCACTGACCTTTGAATAACTTTTTCACCTGTTTTGAATTTTTTAAAGAAAATAGGTGAAAGTGAGATATAACTTTCAAGAACTAACATCGCTATGAAACTGCTTAAATCAAAGGTGAACATTTTTACGTTTGGTTTCGTTTTGGAAGGAATTGAGGCTGTTAGGTATGTTGTAGTTTTTAAATTTTTTTAAACAAGTGGTTTGTTTGTATAGTTGTTTTTGATCGTGTTGGAAATTTGCATTTTCTTCATCTTGTTAGGTGCGAATGCTTTTGACTGTTGATTTGGTTCTGAATAAACTTGGCTTTTATGCGGTTGGAGAGGTAATCGAGGGTAATAGAACCTTTTGTTGGTTTTTCGTTAATTTTGAACTCAAATTAATTATTGGTGATGGTGATATTCAGGTCGAGATTTTGGATGCTTTGGTTGGATTTTTCAGAGTGAATTCAAAGAGAGGAAATTATTAGGTCGAATAGCCTTTTTTTTTTAACTTTTAAAGAAAATAGGTGAAAGTGAGTTTTAAGTGTCAAGAACTAACATTGAGATATACTACCGGTCACGCCAGTTTAGACGTTTTATATGAAGCTTTATTTTACACACATTTTGATTAAAATAACATTGTAGAAAACGTTTGATGAGAGGAAATGATAGAAGATTTAGGAGAAATATGGGAACCGAGTCATAACACGGTTAAATGGATTTTCAAGTTCCGTACGGCATTTTGACAGGTATTTGAGCAAAATATATCACTCGTGTATAATTTTAGAAATGAATAGTTAACTGTACTTTGATTAGAACATTGGGCCTAAGCTCGGAAGAGAAAGTGCACCGCTTTTAATGACCAAGTAGTTATCGGAACAGAACCGCATCATCGTTATAACGATTTGACGTTGCGTACGGTCTTTTGAGAGGTATTTGAGGAAAATATTGTACTCTCACAATATCTTTGGAATAGAAGAGAGAACTGTTTTTAGTTTAGTTTATTGGTTGGGCCGAATCCCGGCGGCACTGCAATGCCGGGCCGACCCGTGAACGGGGGCGAAGCGAGCTTGCGCCGTCCCGTTCAGATCATGTTTCCAAAAATCAGGCTAATAATCTGGGGCCTCCAATGGAGACCGTATCAGATATTAAGCTGATAAGAACAGATTTTATTTCGAAAAATTTTAATTACAGTGAATTTAAGGTTGAAAGGCTAAAGTGAAATGTAACAAAATATAATAGTACAGATAAAATAATCAAATGATAAGGCAACAAAACAAAAAAAAACAAGGAAAACAAAAAGATTATTTACAAAAAAAAAAAAAGACAAAGCAACCAAAACGAAAAAAAAGCAAAGAACATGGGGTGGCACAAACAAGGCACGCAATGGTCAACCAGCTGCTCCTTCACACCTGTCTGCGTCCTGTTAGGTGTTCAATGTAAATATCTCTGGACCATTTAATGCAGTCGCTGGCGCAAAGTTTCTTGAACAGCCCAAGATATTTCTTACAACACAGACGTCGCATGAGCCGACCGTTGTCGGGGTCCCATCCCCCTAGTGCTCCGACCACAATTGCCTCAACACTCACCTTTTTGAACCTCGGCTTTAGGGCATCGATGAGGGAGGCATATTTCTCCTCCTTTGCACGCCTGGCTTTTGTAAAAGCCTCCTTCCGGTTGTCGAAGGGGCACGTCACGTCAATCACGATGGCCTCGTCATCTTTGGCCAGCACCAGATCCGGTCGCAGGAGGGTGCCTGCAACTGCGGTGTTTTCCGTGAATACTGTAAAGCGTGTCGCCGCCGCCTTTCGCACACGAGCCACAATGGCATTGTGGCGACTCGTGTAAAGCTCTGAGTAGCGCATACAGTGGTCAATGACATGTGGGAGTGTCTCCTGGTGGTAGCCACAACGGCGACACGCAGTGCTCATCCCAGGGCGAGACCGCATGGTGGCGTTCAATGGCACCAGGCCAAGGCGTGCTCGGTGAATGAAGCGCCAGTCTGCAAACCTCGTGAAGCTCCCCGTCCGGATAAAGTGAGAACTCGCAGGGTCCAGGGCAATGCACTCCATGACCTTGCCCTGGGAAGCAAGTCCCTGGAGCCGCTCGTCGTGCTCTCCACGAAGTTGGGAGCGTAGTGTGCGGAGGAGACCATGACGTTGTCTGGGGCTTAGGGTAGTCTCCCCCCTTGACACCGCTGGTGTTGAGCCAGGAAAGGACCAAGCAACTCCCATCCGGGTTGACGCCTTCCGGGCACGGGTCCAGGTGTTGGCAAGCTGGTTAGACCTCAGCCTGAACTCCCCTTCGTTTTCACCTGTGAGAAAGGCCCCACAGTCTCCCTGGTCAACTTCTCTAGCCAGCCGCTGCCTGACAGTTCGCCGAAGCTCGGCGTCTGCCAGCTCACGACAGATGGGGTCGGTGGACGTCAAGAGCTTGAAGGCATTATCGATGCAGGTAAGGTCGGCATCCTGAGCAGCCTCCGGAATGCCGCATGAGCCGGCGGTAGAGCTCCCGTACAGGTAGTCGTTTGCAGCCTCGTCCGGGACGTTGAGGGTTCGCTTGATTTCCGAGCGAAGCACACTATCAAGGCGCCTCCACTCGGTCTTCGAATACTTTCCCACTCGCATAGCAAAGTTGAGCGATGGGAAGAGGAATGTCTTCAAGGCGTCAATCCTTTGCCAGGGGGCGAGTTTGGAAGAAAGGATCTTTTGACCCATCTCAATCGTTTTTAGAAGGTCCCGTTGGCTGTTGGCGATCTGAAAGCCCACCGGTCGTCCGAGGAAGAGGTCGGATTCCCCATCGCCGAGTGCTCGGATGGGGGTGCCTTCCACCAAGAACGTGGTCGGGCGAGTCCCGATAGGAGTCCGACCTGATAAGTGCATGGTGAAGCACTTCCTGGCATTGAGTTTGATGTTAATTTTTCCTGCCATGGAGTGCACACGGTTGATGGCCTCCTGGACCTCTCCCGGGCTTCGTCCCATGATGACCAGGTCGTCTGCATACGCTAAGACTCGATGTTCCGCCGCATTCCCCTGTATTGCCCGGATTATGGGATCGATGGCAATGTTGAACAGGAGTCCCGACATAGGACAACCCTGTCTGATCCCACTCTCGACGGGCAATTTATTGGTTGTCTCCAATCCAGAGGCCACCCGACTAGAGCTGTCGGTGTACATGCTGCCGACCAGGTCAGCAAACTGGTCTCCAGCTCCCAGGGCACGTAGCGCGCACACGATCGCCTCATGGGGAACGGCACCAAAAGCATTAGAAAAGTCCAGCCAAGCTGCGCAAAATTCACCACCCCCAGTCCTGGCCTCATCCATGCGCTTTTGGAGCACGAAGTTATGCTCAAACACTCCGTCATGCGGCATGAAGCCCTTTTGTGAGGGTGAGAGCAGAGCACGCTCCTTTAGCCAGTTGGTAAGTCGCGCAGACAAGCAGCCGGTGAAAAGCTTGTAGATTGTACGGGTGATGGCAATGGGCCGCCAGTTGCCAGTCTCGGAGGGGTCTCCCTTTTTGAAGATCAGCACAGTCAAGGCCTCTTTCCAAGCTGCTGGAATATTGTTGAATTTGATGCAGATATTGAAAATTGAGGCCACGACCGTGCATGAAGGGTCAACCGTACGCCAGTGGTGGTAGGTGAGGCGGTCGTCTCCGGGAGAGGTGTTTTCGCAATGGCGAAGCCGGGCAGCAACCTCTTTGGGGGTGAAGTCATGGAGGGCGAGTGGTGGTAGGTCCTCCCTGGGTGTTTGGCTGTACAGTGAGAGGTCACAGACTTGGTGCGACCAGCTCTGCCGAAAGTGTGCTTCCACAATCTCGGTCGGGATTTCACAGCGCTGCGACTCACCGTCCAGGATGAGCCGAATGGCACGCCTTCGGTTGCGGCGGTAAAGACCCTGGATGTGCCGTGGGTCGTCTGCATTAATGGGGCGAGCGGGTCCCGAGCGCAGCGGACGGGGGGGAACCCCAGCCAGCTTCTCAGTGCAAGATGTAATTGCATCAAGTAGGACCTCAAACCGTTCCCAGGCCTCGGGGCTGCAAGGGTTTTGGCCTAGCTCCTCAAGTTGCGGCAAGAAGTCGTGCACTGGAGAACGATCCTCAGGCCCGATGATCAGCCTGTCGTTTCCCTCCGAGGCCAACTCTCCATGGGGTTCCTCCAGGTAAATCTCCGCATCTCCAAGCATTGATGAGGGCAGGGTTAGCTGAGAAGGTGAAAGTTCATCCCTGTCGTCAACCTCGAAGTCACTCGAGCCATCTGTTGGCGAGGTGTAGGCGAGTCCGGGTGAGGCTTCAGAGGCCCCCATGGAGGTCGTTCCCTGGGGTGACGGTGACGGTGCATTGTTGACAATAAGCTCCAACGATAGGTCCGGGCCACGTTCCAAAGCAGGTGTCGCAACTCCAATGATGGTTGCAGATTCAACGGCAGGCTGGTCATGCAGAACCTCGGCTTCCCCCTGGAATGGGCCTTCCTCGGCATCCCCGCCATCCCTCCGTAGCTGAAGATTGGCTCGTCTTCTGGTCCCAGGGAGGGGGAGTGGAAATGAGGCTTCGGCTTTTCGTTTGGCCATCACGTGCGCCTGCTGGTGATTGTTGAGCCCCTTCCTGGAGGGAAAGGACTCAGCGCACTCATCACATTTGAAGGGGTGGCCATTAGTTGTGGTGGGCAAGATCCCAGGCACTGGGCAGCAATGGCGAGTGGGCCGGATTCCAAGGTGAACCCTGCACCATGCACATATGTTGGTAGTGCTGGAGATACGCAGTAGATGCTGGTTCTCCAGGTGCCGTTCCAAGGACCTTCGGACAGATGTCCAGTTGCTGCACTTGTACACCCTGTCACAGTCAGCCTCAGTGCAGTGAATCGACTGTGGGAGGGGGAAAAAGATAAGCAGAGTGTCCTCATTTCTGAGGATGTGGTTGGGAGGAGTTGTTCCAGTCCAGGAAGGCTGGATGACAGAAGTGGGGTTGGCAAGCGGGAGTGCAAAAGCAGAAGGAGTGGGCGCTGCTGGAGTAGGTGTGGGGGTGGCTAGTGTGGGGGTAGGGGTAGCACGTGGGTGTGTCAGGATAGCGGATGAGGAGTTAGAAGCTGTGGGGGTGACAGGTGTGGGGGAAGCAGACATCATGGAGCATGCCTGGGGCTGCTGGGGTACACTGTTGGCAGGGCTGGGCGGTGGTGACAAGGGCGTCTAACATTTGGCTGATGTGGGTGGTGGTTAGTCTCCTGTGCGTAGGCGCGCTTCCCTCCTGATGATCCTAGTAGATGGGGGTTGGGGACGTCCTCCCTGCTGGCATTGTGGGAATCACTGTTGGATGAAGCTGGGTCGTGGTAAATCAACAAATTCCGTCTGATGGGGCCAGTGAGAGGCCCTTCTCTTCTTGGTGGTGTGAGAGGGGGTGCGTCCTTCAGTAATCCCATGGAGTTGAGCAAAAATTACTTTGCCACACCAAGGGGGCTCCATTGGTGCATGGGGATAGCAGTCTAACAGGCTGATCAAACCTTGCAAAAACTAAACTTAAAAAAAAAACCCTGCACCTAAAGCAAAGCCTAAACCAATTTAAAGCCTTTAAAAGGCCCAAATAAGGCCAAACTAAGCCTACAAAACAAGCCCTACCAAAACCTAAAAAAACTCATAATGGCAAAAAGAGTAATAGAACCAAGCCTAAAACAATTTAGGCTTAAAAAATGGAGGTCCTCAAGTTTAAAATGTTAAGCCTAAGGATAGTGCTAAGCATAAGCCTAACACCAGGCCTAGCCTAGAGAACACAGAGCCTAGGAGAAAGAAAAACAGATTGGGCCTAGAAGCTTAAGCCTAAACAAAGAAGCCTAGAAACAAAGAGAAATAAAAGAGAAACAGAAACAAGAAACAAAGAAACAAGGAAGAAAAAGAGAAACAGAAACAAGAAACAAAGAAACAAAGAAAACCTAGCACAACCAGCCTAGGCAGGATGGCTTGTTTAAAAAACCCAAAACACAAAAAAGAGACTATGCTAGTCCCAAAAAATCAGCCTAGAGAAAGAAAAAAAATAGAGAGAAAAAATAAACAAGTAATGAAAACAAAAAATTCAAGACCTTTTTACCCACCCCTAGCAGAAACAAACTAAAATAAGCTAAGCTAACAAACAGCCAAAACTAAGACTGAACCTAACCCTAAAGAAAAAACTAAAGCTAAAGCTAAGAACAACGCTAAACCTACACCCCTACACTACACTTTGATCTTAGCCAAAAGGCCGAGAAGCGATATAATCCGATGAGTTTTCCACCTAGGTCAAAAAAACAGGAACGATTTTGACTTCTGGGTGACGTCAAAATCGAAAATATTCCAAAAATCGCGGTTTGCGGGCACGCATTCGCCAAGATTGCTGACCCCTTCTCTTGACTATTTCCTACCTTCTCCATGACATTCATATATTATTTTGAGATAATATATGATATGTTTAATATATTTTATCAAATTAAGCGTTAAAACAGCAGAATTTGAGGAGTTTGACACTAGGTGAATCTAGCGATGCAACGAAAAAGGAGGGAAAGCAAAGCATGCGGTGAAAAATATTTAGCGCCATTTTCAATTCTACCATGTATTTCTGCAGTGCCTTATTTTCAGTACGCTTATTTTGTCTGTGTATTTTATTATTGCTGAGTTTTATTTATCTTTTGTTTTCAGAGAAACGTGAACAGATATTTAATGTGAAAAAAAAACACATTGTCTTGTCAGCTGCATCCATCATCAAAACCGGCCTTTTGCAGGAATGTGGGAAGGTTATTGGTTCTTTAAATAATTTTTTTTTATTATTTATTTAAGTTACTATAAGTTTTTTAATAACAAATTTAATTTTCGTTAGAAAAACATAAAACTTTTTTGTAACTATGCTGAAATGGACCAGAAAAACGATTATACTGGATTTGTTATTATTCGATTTAGTAGGCCTATTCTTACTAACCTGATATATTTTTTGTTAGAAAAATATTAACATTATTTAAATTTAGTTATTAGTTAGTATGTTATTGGTAAGTGTGTTTCAGTAGTGCTTTAGTTCAGGCTGGAGCGAAGCGGAAGCCTTCAGTATCCCCCACTTTCTGACAATTGTTTGTCTTTTTTTAGCGTCGTGAATATTTGACGAAAATAATTCAAAATTTGCATGGACATAGTGTTCGTAGCTGACAAGGTATATGTAAATTTAGAGGTTGCTATGTTGTACCATTGTTGACATATCGGCGAAATCATTAATGCCCGTGAGGTATAGGAGGTGTGGCCTAAACCCATTGTGCATGGACATGAGAAGGAGGAGCTATTTTGATTGACGATTGGTCGAAACTGCTCCACAAAATCGCGCTACTCAAAATACATTGCAGATACA